>PVHP010004241.1:0-73513 GCA_004024765.1 Zapus hudsonius | reverse complement strand
TTCTGGATTGCCTAGTTTCTATTTTTAGTAGCCTCCCTATCAGACATTCGCATAGTGCATCTTTTCTTGGGAGCCCAAGAGTATGGGATCCGGTGCATCTTGCCCTAAATCCCCATTTCCAATCAAAGGTTCCCCCTCACTGAGTGGAATATTTGGCCAAATTTAATGGCTGTTGATTGACTCCCCCAGGCCCAGGTTCTCTCATTGCACAATTGCTCCTTTCTTGGTTTGCTGTTCTCTCGCAGTAGGAACTGTATCCAGCCTATTCATGGCCGCAGACTATGTTTCATGCCAATGGTCTGTTTACTCCAGTTATCGCAAATCAGCTTCCCCTGGCAGCTTGTGCATTGCCCTCCAGCCCTTCACTAACTGCCATCTGGGGGTTGGTTACCATTCCAGAGCTCGCTGGGATTCTCAATGAAGATCGATGGCATTCTGCGGTTTCTTCAACACCAGCACTTTTTAAAAACCCCTTTTGACAAAGTAACATCCTGTGAATAGCCTCTCATTTTGGGATTGCATTTCTACAGCATATTTCCAATGCAGAAGTTCACTTCTTAAGTCAAAGTCAGCTACAGAAATCACTATGCTCAGGAGCCTGAGCTGACTCTGAGTCATGTAAACCTGTGGGATTGACCCTTGAATCTAGAGATGAAGATAGCTTGGCCTTTGAGCAAAAGGAATCCTGGGGAAAGCTTGGATGCCTGAAAAATGATCTGAATCTTGCTGTAGTTGAAAAAAGTGAATGGATTATTACAGCTGCAAGGTGGAAGCAGGAGAGCCTTGACGTGTTCTCGTAGTTGGTGGTGGGTGAGGAGACAGCCCAATGGAATGTTCTAGTAGTTGGTGGTGGGTGATCAGAGAGCCCAATGGAATGTCCTAGTAGTTGGTGGTGGTGAGGAGACAGCCCAATTGTGGGTGCCGATAGGAATCTCTGTGTCTTTGTTGTGAATCTCACTTGCTTACAGGTTTTTAACCAAGTGTGGTGGCACATCTCTGTAATCCCCAATCCTTGAGAAGCTGAGATAGGAAGAATGCCAGAACCAGGCCAGCCTGGGCTACAAAGCAAGATTTCATATTAAAATAAGTGGCAGGGCTGGGAGATGGCTTGGTGGTAAATTCACTCACTGCAATGTTAAAGATAAGAGGACATATCCCCAGAACCCACATCTACTAAACACAAGTGGCTCTCTTGTCTGTAACCCCATCCCACCTATGGCACTTGGAGGCAGAGTCAGGAGACTCCTGAAGCACACAGGACAGACAGTCTGGCACTCGCAGCCGTGGAAAACAAGGGCCCCTTTCTCAAATAAGCTAGAAGGCAGGGCTGGCTCCTTGAGGTCACCTCTGACCTCCGCATGTGTGCTGGAGCACACACATGCCCCCCCCCACAATTGCTTAAGATTTTGTCAGAGGCTGAGCTTTCCAAGAGAACTACGACTCTCCCTCTTGCAGATGGAGAATCATAAGAGAAAACTAAGCCTTACAATCACTCAGTCCCGGCTGCAGACGGATGAAACAGAATATGGTTTAGGGCCAAGTGTCTGAACTCTGAAGTTAGATGGCTCTGGTTTTGCAGCCAATTTATTTGTCCTCTCAGAGGCTCAGCTGCTTCTTCAGTAAGGAGAGACTCCAGGAGTCACCATGAACAGCTGTAGAAGTGGCATTAAAAGGGATAATACAGGGCTGGAGAGATGGCTCAGCGGTTAAGGCCTCCAGCGCCTAAGGCCCCGGTTCAATAAGCCAGACCCACAAGGTGGTGGCCCTGGTGCATATTCTCTCTCTCTCTCTCTCTCTCTCTCTCTCTCTCTCTCGCTCTCGCTCTCACTCTCACTCTCGCTCTCGCTCTCGCTCTGTGTGTGTGTGTGCTTGAAAATGAATAAAGAAAATATTTTTCTAAAAAAAGGGATAATACAGGTGAAAGCAGGGGTTCACTGAGTTTGAAGACAGGTGCAGAGTTAAGTGCTCAGGAACCATACAGGTTACCTGGTCAAGAGCCTGACTCTGTCATTTACCAAAGTATCAACCATAGTGATGCAAGATACAAGACTTTTGGGGTGTCCTTGAGACCTACAGAGCCTTATCTCAGCTCTTAGGTGGGCTGTGACAAAGGAGCTGAGGCACCAGACACTAATGGCCACACAGAGCTTCCAGTGATTCAGTGGCCTCTCAGGTTCTTGTCTTATGAATTCAACAAAGGAGATTCACATATCACAGGAGGGTAAAATGTATTTTTTAGATGTTTATTAGAACTTAATAGAAAGGAAAGATTCCTGTCTGTACAGACAGAGGGAGGACTCATTAGGTGAGTTTAGTTATGCTTTTATGGAAAGTGGCATGTGAGGACCGGGATGAACATGGAATGCTTCATGCAATAAAGAAAAAATAGGATGTAGGCAATTAATTTTGTTTAAAATAATATCCATGCATTTATTTATTTGAGAAAGAGAAACAGAGAGGGGGAAAGAGAGAGTTTGGGTGTACCATGGCCTCTAGCCACTGCAAATGAACACCAGATGCATGTACCACTTTGTGTGTCTGGTTTTTCATGGTTCTGGGGAATTGAGCCCTGGGCCCCCAGGCTTTGCAACCAAGCTGCCTTACCTGCTATCTATGGCCCCTCAGGTGCCTGTGTTAACAAGGCCCTCAGTACAAATGGTGTGAATTATGCCTGTAACCATGAGTTAAAGTCATCAGTGATCGGCCAGAGTGACAACTGGTCCATTTTCAGAGCCATTTTGATGCTTATTTGTTTTTCATATCATGAGCTACTTAGTTTTTTCTTTTTCCCCCAGAAAGAGTGAGTCAAGAATGACATTCTACAGGAAATGTGTGACATTTTGGTTATTTCTGTTTTCTCACAAGTTGGGCCAGATAGCAAGTGAGGGAAGCAGCATATGCCCACATGGAATTGGAGGCTGCCCGGCAAGGGAGCATCTGCACAGTGGAGGTGAGTGCAAAACAAAAGCCCAGCACAAGTCACACTTGGACTCCGTCCATTTCCCAGAGTTAGCACAGGCTTTTTTCCTCATTTGAGAAAGAAAGTGGAACATTTGTTGTGAAAGAGACAGGGGCAGGAAAGACATGTTTAGACCATTATTTCATACTCTTGTTACAAGCTGAAAAGCCAAAATCCAAAAGGCAGAGAGGGGACCAGCCTTATTTATGTCTAAATGTCAAAGAGCACTGGTATTTACATACTGCTTTATAATACTTCATGTAGAGGTCTGCCTCTACTGTTTTGTCGTCTGTTTTTAGCTAGGAAGTTCACAGAGGCCTGGGACATGTCTATTTTTTAAAGTTATTTATTTGCTCAACTAGGTCAGGTGCAAGATTGTGCAGAGAGGTGCAACTGTGAGCACTTTTCTGATTATATTTGCTTCTTGAAGACAGCACTTCAAGAAGTGGATAGATTGCCACTGTTTATTGCAACAGTAGCTTTCAAAATATTTACTAATTAGTTCAACAGATTGAGATCTAATTATGTTCACTAAGAAAAATGAAGTACAAAACACAAATGAACTAAAACTCGTAATGCCAAACTCATTACTAGCTCTTAAAATTATAGCATATATCTGTCCACTCATGTATGCTTTTATTAATATCGACATTTTAAAATGTTTTGTTTATTAGACACAGATAAAGAAAGAGAGAGAGAAGAACATGGTCATGACAGGTCCTCCTGTTGTTGCAAATAAACTTCAGATGTATGTGTCATTTTGTGCATTTGGTTTTATGTGGGTAACTGGGGGATCAAACCCAGGCCATAAGGCTTTACAAGCAAGTGCCCTTAACCACTAAGAAACTGAAGCTCTCCTCAACTTCCTGGCTAGTTGGGGATACAAAATATCAAAGGAAAAAGCTCATCTCTGTCAACATAAGGGCACCTATTTGGGAATATTAGAAGGTGAAAAGCGTAGTTTGAGTCCTGAGCGAATTCAGCCAGGAATCCTAGCCCATCCCCTCCCTCAGACAGTGAGACAGCTGAGGACCTTCCTTGGAGTCACAGGGTTTTGCAGAATTTGGATTCGTGGGTTTGCAGGGCTAGCAAGACCCTTATACCAGCTTCTTAAGGAGACACAAAAATGTCCCTCAGCACCCCTAATATGGGAACCTGAGGCATGCCATGTCTTCCAACAACTAAAGGATGCCCTAACTTGAGCCCCTACTTTGGGATAACCCACTCAACCTAGGTTTTCCCTCTGTGTAACAGAGAGAAAAGGAGTCTTAACTCAACTCAGGGGGACAACTCCCCAACCAGTGGGGTATCTTAGCAAGGAATTGGATACAGTGGCTAAGGGATGGCCTGGATGCTTGAAAGCTATTGCAGCAGTGGGACTGCTGATTCCTGAGGCACATAGTTAACCTTGGGAAGGCCTCTCACTGTGCACACTCCCCATGACATAGGGAGCATCCTTAACTCAAAGGGGCATATGTGGTTATCTGATAATCAAATAATGAAATACAAAGCCCTCATGATGGAGGGACCTGAGATAACCCTTAAAATTTGCTCTTCCCTCAACCCTGCCACTTACCTCTCAGATGAGAAGGAACTAGAACACTCTTGTGAAGAGGTCTTGCTGGAAACCTATGCTGCCAGACTAGATCTCAGGGACCAACCTTTAGAAAATCATGATCTCCAATTATTTACAGATGGGAGTTCTTTTGTTGAAGATGGAACTAGAAGGGCAGGATATGCACTGGTAACAGAATATGAGATCCTTGAATCTGGGCCACTGCCAGGTAACACCAGTGCCCAACTAGCAGAACTAATAGCATTAACTCGGGCCCTAACCCTTAGCAAGGAAAAATGGGTAAATATATATACTGATTCTAAATATGCTTACTTGGTGTTGCATGCTCATGCAGCCATTTGGAAGGAAAGGGGTTTATTAACTGCTTCAGGAACTGCAATTAAACTAAGGAGATCCTAAACTTTGGAGAGGCAATCCTACTCCCTCATGAGGTGGCAGTCCTGCACAGCCGGGGGCATCAGAAGGGTGATGACCCAGTGATCCTAGGAAACCATCCCTAAAAACAGAAGGGATGTGTCCCCTTCTATAGGAAGATTCTCTCCTCCCACCTGAGAGGTCACAATATACTTCACAGGAGGCCACTGAGGCACAGGAGGATGGATGCACTTTAGATCACCGTGGATGGTGGGTTGCCTCTGATAAGTGCCTATGGCTGCCCCAACCCTTACAATGGAAGGTTTTAGTCTCTCCATCACATGTATCATCTAGGGAGAGAAAACTCAATTCAGCTGACAAAGAGAATGTTTGGGGGCAGAGGCATAACTAGCACTATAGCTCAAATAGTTCAAGGATGTGAGATCTGTCAAAAGACTAACCCTCGTAATAACCATCTGCCCCTTCCTGGGAATCAAAGACAAGGAAGATATCCATGAGAAGACTGGCAAATAGACTTTGCTCAAGACCCACTTATTGCTAGTATGGATAGACACCTTTACTGAGTGGGTTGAAGTCTTCCACTGCTGGGCAGAAAGGGCACAAGAAGTAATAAAAACCCTTTTAGATGAAATCATTCCAAGATTTGGAATCCCTAAGAGTATACAGAGTGACAATGGGCCAGCCTTTAAGGCAGAAGTTACTCAGAAGGTCTCCAGGGCCTTGGGGATACAATTTAATCTTCACTGTGCCTGGCATCCCCAATCCTCTGGAAAGGTAGAAAAGATAAATGGCCTTTTATAAAAAAACAAAAACAAAAACAAAACAAAACAAAACAAAAAAACACCTAAGCAAGCTGAAGCAGGAGGCACAGGCCTCCTGGACAAAGCTGCTACCGCTAGCCTTAATTCCATTAAGGAACACTCCTGGACAACTGGGACTAACTCCCTTTGAAGTATTGTATGGTAGGCCTTTCCTTTCCAGGGATCTGCTACATGATCCAGAGACCACACAGCTAATATCTCAGGTTACTAACTTAGCAAAGTTTCAACAGGTCCTTTCAGAGTTAAAATGGACAAGTCCTGAGCAGGATAGTACCAGAGCACCTTCTTTCTGCTCAGGAGATTTAATTTTAATAAGGGCATTCAGGGAAGGCCCTTCCCTAGAGCTTACCTGGGAGGGTAATTCTGTCCACTCCCACGGCTGTCGAGGTTGCAGGCATAAACTCTTGGATTCATCACACCAGGGTCAAAAAGTGGCACACCTCCCATGGTACCCCATGGGAGCCAGATCCAGAGACTAATGCTACACCTGTGAACCAGTTGAAGAGCTCAAGCTGCTTTCTGACACCAGACAACTCCAGAATGAGATAAGTCTTTACCCCATCACTGATGTAACTTGCTTCCTAAGTGTCTAACTCAAGATATAGTAGCCAAAGTCAATTGGCATCATGGGACAAATAGGCTAATATTTTGGCCTTTGCTCCCAGGTCACAAAGGCCACAAGAGGTTAAAGGGCCATACTGAGGTGTTTGCACTGCATCTCTGAACAAGAAGGACAAGGAGAACCAGAAACAAATCAGTGTACAGCCAAATACAGGAGAGTCTATTTGGGACGGGCCATCCTCCCAGCCTCCCAACAAAGGGAAAATCCAAGGTCAGTGCATGAACAAGACTCATCCTAACTGAACACCACCAGTGCTAGAGAAATAACTGTGTTCTCGAGTCCCCAAAATCCTCCTTTGAGAGCCATCAATGACTTTCCAAATTACATTTTTGACATATTTGGCTGCCTGCTTGATCTTAAACACCTGGGAAACAAGTAGAGCCAGGGACAGAAAATACTTCACAAGAGGACTCAACAAACTACTCTTCTTGTCACAAGGCATGGCTCACTTTGTATCCTTATTTATGGTTGTTGGTTTCATTCTGCCAGTCTATACCCAGGATGGAAACTCATTCCTTGCCTGGGCCCAAGAATATGCTCAGGATAGTAATCAGACTAACTGCGTGTCTGTGGGCTCTTGCCCACCTCTAGCACATCTGGATTGCCATGGTGGGTATCTGCTTTCGAAGGAGATGACTGGAACCAATTACAAACATATATTAACCAAGAAAGGGCAAGTTTTCCTACCCTAAACCAGGTGACAAGTTGGAATGTCTCCTATTGTCCTATCAATGCTACCAGAAATGATCCAGGACACAGAAAAAACTTCTCAAAATAGGAGACTGACAAAGCTATAAAGAGGTATGTTGGTCCCCTCTCTGATAGGTCTACCTCCATAATAAGGGAAAATAATCATTGCTACCAGGATGGTTATTTACAAATCTGGGATGCATACATGTGGATGACTCCAACCAAGGGGCGCTTAAGCCAAAAGGCCCCCTTATGCTGGGAACAGCTACAGCATTCACACTCACAATCCCCTAGTAATGTCTGTTGTTTGGGATGGATCCCCACAAACTTGTGCCAAAATGTCATAACTTTGCAACCATCAGAATGATTTGCCACAGAATGGGACCTGAGACCAAATATATGCTGGGCCACTCCTAATGGCACCCAATGGTTTTGTGGTACCAATCTCTGGCCCCCAGGCTGGATTGGGAGATGTACTCTGGGATTCCCCTGGATACAGGGATGTCAGGTAAAAACCATAGAATGCCCAGCTAACCTGCCTGTTTTAAAACACAGGTGGACTAGGAGTGTCTTCCAGTGGTATGATCACTAAGTCTCAGTTTTTATTCCATCCGTTAGATTAGAAGATGTAACTGGCAAGAGAAACTCTCACCAAATACACACAAAAAGCTCTAAATGATACCACTGAGGGAATTTCCCTTCTTAATTCTGAAGTTCTAATGATGAGAAAAGCGATAATATAGAATCACATGGCTCTAGACATCCTAGACAGACACCCAAGGCCGTTCTGAGTATAGCAATACAGAGGTGGAACCATTAAACATTACGGTTGTAATAGTCAATCTTCTCATTGCTGTAAGAAAGAACCCAATAAAAAACAGCTTGTGGAAGAAAGGGTTTATTTTGGCTTGAAGGGAAGCTCCGTCATGGCAGAGAAAATGATGGCATGAGCAGAGGGTTGACATCACCTCTGCCACAGTACTACAAGGGGAAGCTTGCTATGACCCCCATAAGCCCACCCCAACAACACACCTCCAAGAAGATTCCAGTTCCCAGTGTGATCAGCTGGTTGTCAAGCACTCCAAACACATTAACTTTATGGGGGACACATTAATCAAACTACTACAATCTGCCCTGACCCTCCATAAACTTATAACCATGCATGATGTAAAATGCAATTCATTCAGGTCAACTTTAAAAATCCCACCAAGTTTTCATCAATCACAATGATGTTCAAACAGCCCCACAATCTATAGATAGTCTTTCAACTGAACCATAGTACTAAAATAATAATAATAATGGCACAGAACATTCATATTGCAAAAGATGGCATTGAGCACCTGGATAAATTGAACCAATACAAGATTTAAAACAAATAGGGCACACATCAAACTCTAACTCCAAGTCCATTAATAACCAGTAACCAGTTTCCCAAGTTCCAATTACACCCCTCCAGATTGGCTTTTCATATCCTGAGAAAACTTCATGTAGTGCTGGTAGTTCTCCTGGCAGCCATCCCATAGTCCTGGTATTTCACTGGGTCTCCACTGCAACCCACCATTCATCCTCATGGCTCCATCAGACCTCTATGCAGGTAATCCAACATGCCTGCTTCACACTGCTGATGGCCGTTTCCAAAAATCAAAACTGTGTTGCAAATCCAATGACCCTCTCTTCCTGCATGTGTAACACTCCATAGTATCTGGTGGGCTACCAACTTGTTAAGCCAGGGGGGAACAAAGCCAACATTGAAAAGTAAGAAAACTTTATCATTCAGGACCCCCTATTTCAAGAGTCCACATTCTTCCTGCTGTCCCTCCCAATGCAGAGCACCTGGTCTAATTTCAATGGTTGTCATCTCTCAAACAATTGCAGCTGAATGTGCAGCAGTTTCAGTCCAAAGATTTCATTTCTTTCTGTGGAATTTCCATTTGCTCATACCCATCCTGTTCTATACAAAGCAACCTGCACAAATTCTCAGGACACAGGCAGGCAGAATGAAGCAAGCCTCTCATGCCAACCACTTCTGGCATAGTTCTGACAAAGTATTTTCACCCTCATGAGTCAAACCTCACAGTCCATCGTTCTTAGTGCATTCAGGTCTTTCCTACTCTGACCAGAATGGTCCATGAAGCTGTACTTACAGCATTGCAAGGTGTCTCTTAGGCCAATATTTCAAATTCATCCACATTCCTCTTGCAAATCAGTTCCAAAAATTCAAAGCCACATAATCAGTGTTCTAGCAACTATGACAGATCCCACTCTCTGATACCAAAACTGTTGTAGTCATCCTTCTTGTGAAAGAGACAAAGAACCCAACAAAAAGCAGCTGATGGGAAGAATGGGTTTATTTTCATGGCAGGAGAAACGATGGTGTGAGCAGAAGGTGGACATCTCTGCCACAGCACTGCAAACAGCAGCAGGAGGGTGTGATAAAAATTGGCTAGAGGAGGCTGACCCCTCTTATAACCCCCATAAGCCTGCCCCCAACAGCAAAACACTAATGAGGTTCCAATTCCAAAACTGCTATCAGCTGGGGATCAAGAATCCAGAACACATACATTTGCGAAGCACACCTGGATCAAACCATCACAGCTTTGCTCCACACTTTTGGTTATATCACAGAGAAAGAAACAGAAAGCACACCTCTGGAGTTGGTGGAGTAAAGGGTGCCTAACCAATAGTCTCTTCTTGATAGCTCTAGAATTGTGCTTACTGCTCAGATTTGAATTACTGCCTTGAGGCAAGATTTATGTTGTGAGTCCCAGAGTACAATGAGGCTGTTAATGAGCAGAGGTCTCTGCGGGATGAATGGTGGAGGAAGGCCACAGAGCATGCCAGAGTCCTGCTGGGAAGGCTGAGCTGCCCAGCCAAAACTGTCCTTAATCGCTGCAGCTACAAGAAGTAAAAGCCCCAGCTTCCAGGGAAATGAATGCTCAATGATAAGCAGAGCACTTGAAAGAGTTCAGATGCAATAAATACTCCTCAGTGTCTATTTCAAATACCCATTGAAGCCAGGGAAATAGGTTTCGTGTGTTTTCTTCTAGAGACACCTTTCTCCTCCAGACTTTGCAGCTGTCCAGAGAAGATGTTGCCTGGGGTCCCCTCTGCTAATGATTCAGCAGACTCGACTTGGCCAGGCCCTGTGTTTCATGAATATCCACGTACTGCACACCTCTGCTCTGGAACAGCAGCCACACCACACTGAGGGCTTGGCACATAGACATGTTTCACAGGCTTTAGCGATTCCTTCATGAGCATCCCAAAAGCTATGAAGTGTGAGGAAGCAAAGATGTGGTGTTAAGAGGGGAAAGTGGAGAAGAAACTAGTTTGCAATACAGGTCAGGGTGTTTTTTGAAACATACATGTGTTTGCATGTTTTCATATGTTCATATGGGTGGGTGAACATGTGTGGTCTGTGTGCATGTGTGCAGAAAGGAGAGAAGACAACCTTGGGAGTCATCCTCAGGAAGGTAATCCACTATGGTTTTTTTTTTTTTTTGAGTCTGAGTCCGTCATTATCATGGAACCTGTCAAGCAGTGAGCTCCACTGGCCTCTACCTCCAAAGTACTTTTCTAAAACATTGATTCTGAGGATCACACTTAGGTTCTCATGGTTATGAAGCAAGCACTTTAGCAACTGAGATATGTCCACATCCCCCGAGATGAGGTTCTGAACGTCATTAAGGGTTTAAAGGCACACAGTAATCTTGTTTTATGTAGTCTACTTTTGACCACGTACCTAATCTCGTGCAAAAATTTATATGCTCTGCACAGTCTACCACTATCAATGAAAACATGTGCTAGGTCTGACAGTTTGTTGGATCCTAGAGTAGGAACCTGCTACTTCCAGAGTGGACAATGTTGGCTTGGCCAGCTGCCCTCTGAATCTGTGTTGAAGCCATGAGAGAACCCTTGGCTCCTATCCATGCTATGACAGGGTGACCCCAAACAGGTTTGTCCAAGGCAAGGGGCACAGCTGTAGGGGCTATCTGCTCAGTCCCTAGCTTTACCACTGCCTCACAGCTAATACTATTGCTGACATCCTCTGAATTCTGGTGGACACAAAGGCCAGCCTGAAGAGGATTCTGTGTGGGTCACAGTCCATTGTGATTTACATAAAATATGACAGCACTGATTGGATTTTAGGTTTCGTGAAGAGACAACCTGGATTGCTTGTGCCAGCAAAATGCATATCTTAGAGACTATGGACTGAGAAGAGATGGGGAAAGAACCAGCAAAGGGCAGCCAGTACAGACATTTTTGGGAGGAGGCCAGAATGTTTCATGGTGGACATGGTTTAAATATCAGTATAGGAAATCACTTACAGAATTATCCTCTTTCTAGGTGAATTCTGTAATAAACAATTACTAATTCTTTAGAAATTATGTGTAAGAGAAACAAAGAGAAAGAATCAAGCAATGCTGTTCAGATCAGGGCAGGGCTCCAGGCAGGAATGAAGAGGACGGAATTAGGACTCAAGAAATCTGTTCACCACTGCTCTATGGGAGAGACCAGCAAGTCAAGAAGTGATCACTTGGACAATAGTGGCACCAAAATCAACCGCTTTCAAACTGGCCAAGAGATCCACTCAGTGACAAGGAACCCTTAACTGGAATTGGGATCCAGGGCAAAATCATATGGGGATCAAAAACTTGGGCTCCAAGAGGAAATTCCCACTACCAGAGAAATACAGAGAGGCTACACCCAATAGAATCTTGCCAAATTAGCAATGTGTGTCTCATTTAACCTATACTGATCTCACTCTCTGCTGGAGATTCTGTTTTTATTTTTCAGAAGGCAGTGAGAGATCCAGGGACAACCCAACTCCACCAACAAGCCACAGGATGATGGCTGACATCCTGGCAAGAGATGAACCATCCCTGGCCTATCATGTAGGCCCCAAATGAAACCTATGAGAAAGTGACAAGATAAATAAGAGACCTTTCACCACAGCAAGTCAGATAACCTAGGATAGGTCGAGACAAACACCAACATTACCCAACACAACCCAAAGCAGAAAAGTCCAGAGATACTTAAGATCTCAACAATAAAGCAGACTTAAACTCACCCACCATGTCTCAGGGAACTGAGCAGAAGAGGGGGCAGGAAGATTGTAGAGCCATGGTGGGGGAGAATATCCAGAGACATTGCCTCCCTCAGCAACAATACACAAAGTGGGGGGTAACCTGGCCACCTCCTGTGCTATTTGAAGCACCCTACCCCACTGAAGAGGGCGCCCATGGTATTGGGGAGAGGGAGGAGGGAAATGGGAATACCATCATAAGATTTGCTCATACACTGTATCTAATTATGGATAATAAAGGTATCAACAATAAAAAAGAAATGAAATTTGTTCACATCATGCACAAAACATTCAAAGCCCCTGGCATACAGCAGACATTCAGAAATGTTAGCAAGCTTTCCTATCGTACAAACCCTCCTGGGATTCTTGGTACTATTTGAAAGAACAGTCTGTAGAAGTAAGAGCCATTCTGGACGGCACATGTCTGCTGTGGTTATCCTTTCTTTCTTTCTTTCTTTTCTTTTCTTTTTTTCTTTTTTTGTTTTTCGAGGTAGGGTCTCACTGTAGCTCAGGCTGATCTGGAATAGACTTGAACTCACGGTGATCCTCTTACTCAACCTCCTGAATGCTGGGATTAAAGGTGTGTGCCATCACCCCTGGCTGTGTTTATCTTTTTTGAAACTGATTTATAATTTATATAACAATCAAACAAAACTCTAGTTCACCTTGGTACTGTGATAAACACAGTAGAGGTAAATCAACACTGCTTCTTCCATTATTTATTTATGTATGTATTTATTTATTTATTGCTGTGTCCACATGTTTATCCCCATATCTAAATTGCCTTTAAAGAAATGACAGCCTGGATGTAGAGATACTTACATGTTCAAAGAAAGAGAATCAAATAAAAAGTGTCAAGATCTATAAATGACTCATTCAGAGAAGAGTCCGTTCTGACTGTTTTCCTCAGTCATCTTGGGCAGCTTTCTGGAGGCTCTCGCCTTAATGGCAGAGCCAGAGTCTTTTTCAAAGAAGGAAACAAAGAGGGAATGACTGACCTCTGAGATGTCTTAATTTTCCTGTTTTATTCCTGAAGGCTCCCCATCCACATTCAGAGGTCCACATTCCCCTTAGTCTCTTCAGCCTGGAAGCACATCAGAGCTGCACCCCTGGTGCTTTTACCAGCCCTCAAGAGCAATCCTAGCCTCACCTAGCTCAAATCCTCACACATTCCCCCACAATTAGCATCGTTCCCAAATACATTGTTTGTTTCTTTTTAAAAATATTTAGTTAGTTTTTTTTTTTTAAAAAGGGAGAGTATGGGTGTGCCAGGGTCTCCTGCCACTGCAAATGAACTCCATGTACATGTACTACTTTGTGTGTCGGGCTTTATGTGGGCACTGGGGAATCGAACCCTGGCCATCAGGCTTTACAAACAACCACCTTTAGCCGCCGAGAAAACTTGTTTCTTTTTGTTGTTCAGCCCCACCCACCAGGATGAAGCTGCTGGATGAATAAGTAGTTTAGTGTGTTGAATCCCCTGCTCCCGGGATCTGGTCACATGTATGTTTGGTCAAATTCCTCAGCAATTCTGTAAACCTCTCTGTGGTACACTGTGATGTTATCCCATTTCTTGTTTTAAGGTATGAGCAATGACCCACTAATGGGTTACAAACCACAAACATGGAATCATTTCAGAAAGACATTAAGCACTCAACACTAGATTTGAAAGAGTGATTATTGCCAGTTCTGAGCAGGGAAGCCACTCTTCCATGACAAGACACGTGATGACAGATGGCAAAGCTGGGGATGGCAGGCGCCATGTCTCATTGGCATGTCTAGGCCTCCTAGGGGATGTCCTAGGAACACTGGAAATGTGACTTGAATCCATGTTGTTGAATACCAGAGCCCTCATGAACCCCCATTCTGGTGACAGCTGAGTTCTGCATAAGTGATGTAAATTCACAGACTTGAAAGGGCCTTGTTAGCTATTATTACATATTTATTACTAGGTCGAAAATTATGGCAATAAGCGAAAATCATACTGCTCTTGTTCTAAACATTTAAAAAAACAGCAAAACCAAACCTAATCTTTACTATTCTTTTTATTCTTATTTATTTATTTAAGACAGTATCTCACTCTGTTATTTCTGACTGGTCGCAAACTCATGTTCCTCTTGCTTAAGTCTAGCAGATGCTGAGAGTACAGGTGGACATCAGCATGTCTGGCTTCAGAAACAAAACTTCTTTGGAAGAAGGGACATTATTAGGTTTGATGAAGGAGATCAAAGGAGGAGGGTGGTCAAGGAGGGTAGGAGAGATGTGTAGATATGATTGAAGAATATAATCAAATGGACGAACATGTCTCAATAATCCCATTGTTACAATCAATACATAGTGATTTCAAAACTACTTTCAAGTCATGATCAAGAAGGCGGGTTCCCAGGGTGAGGCTGATCCATTGCCCTCCAGATGTGCTGACCTCTGTGATTTCCCCAAATGCAGGAAAATTGAAAATTGACTGCATAATTTGTGGTAGTGGGGGCTTGCAGTCTTACTTTCTCGTGGGGGGATATTGCTTTTGAAAGAGATGCCTATTATCAGATTAATTTAGTAATATGATTAATGTGGAGTGAATGCATGTTAATTCTGTAATTTAACTAACACCTTTTATCAAATCAATTTTTGTGTGTTATTATAGAAAAAAACTAATGGCATCCTTACAGGAAAAAAGAAGAAAGAACAACGTGACATTAATTACTTTGACTATAGCACTCACTCCACTTTAAAATATGCTTAAGTATGAGAAAGTGTGTGTTAAATGGGAGCAATATGCTAATGAGCATTTATAGTGTAGGTGTCAGCGAACTCATTCTTTATGTGTAGTAATCACGTCACAGTATGAGACAAGGTGATGGGAAGCCCTTTAACTGCCAGTATTAAGTGGAGTCATTCAAAAATGCTGTGTTTACAAATAAATTAAAATTATTAAGCAGTGACAAGCTCACATGTTCCCATCTAATGAGAGAACACTTGACCTCAGTATTTAAAAAATAATTTATTTTTCTTACAATAAAGAAAAGTGAAGAGATAAATGTCCACTAGCATTAGAAAGCTAGCTACAAAAACTGCCATGCAGTGATGAGCTAGGTTTTACTCTCTTGCTAGTTTCCTCATGAAGGCAGCAGCTGTTGCGCCTAGCATCATATCATCCTTCGAAGCAAGAAAAACAGGAAGAAGAGAAGAGAAGAATGCTTTTGGAAAGGATATGAGAGCTTTAATGTGAAAGGTCCCCATAGTCTCATGTGTCCTGAATTCTTGAATCCCAGCTGGTGGCAGTTTATTGCTAGAGAAGGACTTGGGAGTATTTATAACCCAGCTCCCTTGACAGTGTCAGCTTGTTTAGCTTGTTGCTGATGTGATATGATGTGATGCCCAGCCTCTGCTATGCCTTGCTTTCCCCACTATGATGAAACTTCCTCTTGAAACTATAAGCCTAAAATAAACTTGTTCCTCCCAGAAGCTGCTCCTGGTCAGGAGTTTTATCCCAGAAATGGTAAGGTAACTGCAACAGAGGAATTTACCCAGAATTATCCAGTAGATTTCTACTTTTAGCCTACTGTCCAGAAATGCAACTTCATTGCCCATGAGTGGTAAGCCTGCATACCATAAAAGCTAGGAAATAAATCCACTTTCAACCTCACATAGATACAAAGGACAAACTATATTAGAAAATCATGACTATCATGATGAACCCAACTGTTACACTCTTCCAAATTGCAGGTGAAGAAACAGAGGCCTTATATATGTCAACTGTTGGCTCACTCACATGTAGTCTGGCCAGACTTGCATGTATTCCCACTTGAGGCCAAGGGGTTAATTACTGTACTGTACCATATATATATATATTTAATGTGAGTTAATTCTGTAGTCATTTCCATATTAGAGGAACATCATTTATATTTTAAAAAGTAGTGCTTTGCCTATGGGTTTTCCTTCTCCTTTCCATTTTCATGAATGATCTTCAAAGTAGGAAAATATTCCTGAAGTCATGAGGAAACCAATTGAGAATGATATTTGAAAGGCAGGAAAAAGAAAGAGTAGGAAGAAGAAAAAATAAACCCAAGGGAGGAAGGAAAGGAAGAAAGCCAGCCAGCCAGAATGACACTAGTTGGTTGAGGAAAGCCTCTCCTTTCCCAGGATAATTGGCACCCAAGTACTCCAGGTTCTTCTTTAACAAAAAGTGAGCACATAACAGCAGCCATGGTTCCCACCTGCCCACTCAGACACAGCTGTGATCTCTAGAGGAATGGAACCCATAGAATGCACATGGGCTAGAAAGGGATTTATTAGATTTGTTTACATAGAACAGGTGCTGTCCATCAATGGCTGAGTGAAGGCTGGAGAGCCTGAGAACCTAGTAGCTGCTCAGTTCACGAGGCTGTCTCAACAGTGCCAGTCTGGTGCTGGAGACCTGGAGGATTCCTGGATAGCAGCTGGTTTCCAGTCCACGTTGTAAAGCTAAAGAAGTGGAGACTGGTGTCCACAAAGCAGGGGAGATGTACTCATCAGCTAGTAGGAAGTCAGCCAGGCGAGAGGTACTGCTTCTTCTTGGAACCTCTTTATACATAAGCTGCTATCAGAAGAGATGTCCACTCTAAGGGAAGGTATTTCTCCCCCAGTTAATCCATCCTGGAAACACACTCACAGGCATGGCTCCTGATGGGATCAAGGTAACAGCAGAGATTTAGCTGTCACAAGCATGAATGGTTGGCATTTGCTAGCCTGAGGACTGTTTTGATACTGTATCTTCCAGTAGCTACAGGTTGTTGTGAAAGGTTAAACTCTAGCCCTCAATGGACAAAAATAAAGGATGAAAAGAGTCAACAGGCTTTCCCACTCTACCACCGTGATCTCGAAAACAGTCTTGCTCTGGTTCCATCAGTGCCCCTGACAAATACTAGCAGCAGGAGAGAGAATATTGACAGTGACTCCAGTTATTGCATTCTATATAAATAAAGGCTATGTGTTTTCAGGTGTAGAAAACTTAAAGAACAGAGGAGGAAGCTTTGGAAGAGGTGAATGTGAATGCTGTGGAATCTGAGGGCAGTAGCCGTGCTCACCTGACTCAGCAGGACGGTCCTCCGGCTTTTGGCTGCTGACTTGCTGTTGGAATCAAATTGACCTAGAGTGACTTGGAGACCTCTTGTCAGGGAAAGACGAGGGCTCTAATGACATTCTCCACTTCCATATGGATTCCAGAGGGGTTATTCTCAAAAAAAAATCATCAAGTAATTGATAGAAGACAAGAAGCAGACGTGTAGCGAATACAGACAATGGACCACATCTGGCTTAACCTATGTTTTAGTTCCTTTGCATTGCTGGGACAAAACACCGGACCATGAGCAGATGATGGGAGAAAAGGGTTTATTCTGGCTTCTGGCTTGCAGTCTTGACAGGAAGCTTCATGATAGCAGGGAAAAGTGATAGCACAGAGAGTGAACATCGCTCCTTGCTGTGCCAGGCAGAAGGTGGCAGCAGGAGAACCAGGTGAGCTCTGGTAAGGACGAAGCTGCGCTATGACACCCCAGAGCCCACTGCCAGAAACACACCTCTTGCCAGCAAGGCTCCACATCCCAAATTGCCACCAGCCAGGGGCAGACATTCAAAGCACCTGAGTTTATGGGGAACATCTGATTTAAACCACCGCAACCCGGTAGATTAAGTTTGAGTGACTAATAAAAACTTCATTTATGAAGGCCCCGTCAGCAGGTGTCGTATATTTGTGGACTCCACTAAACTCATCTTTGGTTCATCTTCACAAACTGTTTGCTATCAGTTGCTAATGAGGTTGGTTAGTGTAAAGATACCTTTAAATTAACAAGCCACTCATTGGTAACTCTTGAGCACTGCTCTGTACTCCAAGGTTCCCATCCTTCATCCAGCCGATCCCTGTTTTAACTGCTTAACGGCTCCTCTTACTGCTGCACAGCCAGAACACTGATAGAACACTTCCTGGGAACATGGATAATATGATTTTCCTAAAGGAATGGCGCCACTGGCATGACTTATTGCTTGTGTTCTCCCACTCTACTTTGCAGCCCTGAGTCTGGACAGCTGTGTCACCATTCTGACTCCCATGCCACAGAATTCAATAAAGACGAGACTAGGAGCAGCTCTCAGAAGGAGGACATGACTAGAAATTTGATGACTTACTCCTTAAATAAAGATCTATTAGCACTGAAATCCAATCAATTGACAGTCAAATGTATTAAGTTAACACAGAATTTTAATAATTCACACAAAGTCCTTAGGTGCTTTGTCTGTGAGAGTAATTAACGCCTTCTCCTTCTGCACACTTGGCAATGACCTTCCACAGCCTCCTGATCTGAACTGTGGAAACATGGAGCTGTAAGACACCTCAGAGGGACTCCAAGCCTTGGGAGTCAGCATCAGCCTGCACGAGCCTCCTGATTCCTTGTACAGATCACAGTGTAGCACTGTGTTCTTTCATGCGTCTTAAGAAGTAAATCATTGCTTTAATCCCAAGGCTGTCCTGTATCCATCACCCTCTACTCTACATTCCTTGAGAATATTCAGAGACTATAAAAGGATATAATTGAAGTTTGAATTCATCAGGCTTAGTGCTCTGTCCCTGCCAAATTCAGTGACATTACTTCACTCAGACTTTTCCTCAGCCCAGCAGGCACATCAGCGCCTTCCCCCCAGAGAGCAAATTCTGGGTCCTGTCTAGAGAAATGTTGATTCTGTAGGTCCAAGTTCAAAAGAGCCTCTCCAATAACTGCAAACAGATGCTCTCCAACGATCAGCTGAGCACGGCTCATGCAGGCACCATGACACACAGCTGAAGTGCTTTGGAAGTCAATGCTGGCTATGGTTTTCCAAGTTGGAGTTTTCTCCTAAGGAGATGTAACCAAGTCTAGAGGTGTGACTGAAAATATATGCACATATGCAAATGTGTAATATATCATTTTCTGTGCTATTGCTATTTAAAATAAATTATAGAGCATATGATGTGAAAAGCTGTAGAGAGAAAAGATGGATAAAAGCAGGAATCATTCCAGAAGGCCACTCTAGAAAAAATACAAGGTGGATTTTCAATTTCAGAGATGGCCCAAGGGACACATGGCAAAGTCTACCACTCTTCTGAGTGTAGGGGCTAATCTGAGAGCTCCTCTCTGGGATGCTCAAAGGGCTGTAGCTCTTTCAAAGCACAGGGGAATAGGGAACAAACCTAATGGTGTGAAACGTAAGGGAAAGAGAATATATAAGTCTTCTTTGAGATTTCATAATTCCAAGTCAGCATTTGGGGGCTTGTAGCCAAATTCATATAGCCTGTAACATACAAAATACCTCAGAAGGAGATTAGATTGTAAATTGTTAGTATTCCCAGTATACACACTAGGAGGAAAAAGCTGCTTCTTACTGGAGGAATGGAACCTGAACTTGAGTGTTTGACCGTCTCTCCCTGCATATCCTTACAGATCAATTTGCAATGATCATGAACTCATAGTCATGCACACATGAATATATGTATACATATTTATGTATATGCATGTATTATATGTACACATGGAGATAAGGTCACATGAAAAAAATCAGAAGGAATAACAGACAGCAAAATCATACAAAATTTTATTTGATTTTGGAATTATCACTAAGGCAAATTGAAAATATAATTTACTCGATTATGTGTAAAGACAAAGCGGTGATTATTCTTTGCCTTCCTTGAGTTCTTTCATGTAACGATCATTCAAGCAGCATACGTTTACTGAATGAAGAAAACTGCTTCTGTAGAAATGATCATCAAAACAAGGGGATATGGGTCTGCAGGTACAGCTGCTTGCTTAAACAGCCTGCCAGCCCAGGTTCAATTCCCCAGCACCCACAGAAGGCAGACACACAGAAAAATGTGGAGCATGCATTTGTCCTTGGCAAGACACCCTGGCGCGCGCGCGCACACACACACACACACACACACACACACACACAGCACCAGACTCTGACAGATGCACATACACACAAAAATGAAAATTAATAATTTTTAAAGCATTAAGTTTTTGGTCAATGTTAGAAGCCAGCAGTAAATTAATGTGGTTACAAATTTTAATCAATACAACTTACAGAGTGGCCATTCAATAAACCTTGACTGCGAATGCTACTATTCATCTACCTGTATCATCCATTATATTCAACTAATTATATTCAATTATTATCAAATAATTATATTTGATGTATATGTCCCCACTCTGCCTCAATATTTGATATAATCCTATATGCTTAATGATTTTGATTATAATAGGAGATAATTAGGTCTATGTTTTAGAAGAACACCAATAATAGATAAAATATTGAGCAGTTCCTAAGATCTAATACTAGAACTAAACATAAATTACAAACTCTGAAGTATCAGAATTTATGACTAACCATCATGACAACTAGCATTTGAAAGACTCTTCTGGTTGAGGTATTTTGTTAAGAGTTGCAAACTTAGTGATCTCTGAAGTAAACTTGCCAGCTAGTCTTCATGTCCCCGAGGGAAAACTGAAGCTCAGACAGGTGGTGTCTGAAAATGGCTGCCCAGCCAGTAAGGAGCAAAACCAAAGCAGCCAGTCACATGTGAAACCGCCAGGCTACCAGATGCCGCCTTGGTGCTCTTGTCATCTGTATGGTGGAGGAGAGGCAACTTCTCTGCTTGTTAGAGGGGAGGTAGCCTTCAGTACTGAACTAAGGAGGGACTGGATAATGCTTAGCTTCCAAGCTCCTAATTGGGATCAATTGCATGGTGGCGTCAAGAATGAGATGGTCTTGACCATCTTCTACCCTTAGTTTATAAATTTGTCTTTTATAATGGTGAAGGTACGAAAATATTTTGATACATTTATATATCATGAAATGGTAACAGTAATTAAGCAAATTACATATCCATCATCTCACATGCTTACATTATGATATTGTTCACCATGGTCTTCATCTTATGCACTAGATCCCTGGACTTAGCCTATGTATCTGCAGCTTCATGTCCTATGAACTACTTCCTATTCCTTCCCCTCCCCATACTCCTGATAATTGCCATTTTATTTTGTTTCTATGTATTCACTCTTAAGATTTCACAGATCATGCCTATTTTTCTTGTATTTTGACTGTGTCATTAGAACTGAGTCCTCCAAGTTCATTCTGTTTGGCAAATGGCAAACATTTTTTCATGATATATATACATACATATGTCATAATTTATTCATCCAGTTATTTGTTGACAAACATTCAGATGTTTCCGTATCTTCACCGTTACATACAATCCTGCAGTAAACATGGAAGTTCACATTGTCTCCCCTACATGTACTAACCAGGCCCTACTCTGTTTAGCTCCCAAGTTCAGGCACGTTCAGGGCTGTACTGCCACAGACTAGTTCACATATTTCTAACAAGTCATATGAATGGTTGTCATGGTTTGATCCAGGTGTCCCCCACAAATGAATGTGTTCTCAATGATAGATCCTCGGCTGGTGGCAGTTAGGGAATTACAACCTCGCTAGAGTTGTGTTGTTGGCGGCGGGCTTATGGGGTTATAAGCCAGCTTCCCCTTGCCAGTATTTGGCACACCTTCCTGCCATTATTTCCAGAGCTGTGGCAGAGGTGATGTCCACTCCTCTGCTCATGCCATCGTTTTCCCTGCCAGGATGGAGTCTCCCCTCGAGTCCATAAGCCAAATAAACCCATTCCTCCACAAGCCACTTTGTTTGGGTTCTTTCTGTGCAGCAACTAAGAAAGCTGACCGCAACAATGGTGACTCCATTTAAAAATTTTAAAAGAAATTTCCCACTGCTTTTCACAATGACTCCTCAAATTTGCAGTTCTACCAAAAATGTATAAGATTTCCATTTCTTCCTCATCCTTACCAGCTACTGCTAATGTCTTGTCCTTTGATCATTTCTACCATAAAAGCTGTGGAATGGTCTCCTTTGGTTTTGATTTGCACTTTTTTGGGGGGTGACAAGAGATACTGAGAGCTTTTCATGTACTGTTGGCTATTTTAAAATCTCCTTTGAAAAAAACGTCTATTTAAGCCTGTTATACTTACCTTTTCATTCCTGGAACAGACATCTTACCAGAAGCAGCCTGGGGGTGGGGGAAAGTTTTATTTCAGGTTTACAGATTCCCAGGGAAGTTCCGTCATGGTAGAAGCTGGCTCAGTTCCATACATCCATAACAGAGAGACAAACCATCCAACACCAGCAAGCACCCACCAACAACCGGAGTTCAAACAGCTCTCCACACCTTGTAAGGCTGGACTACAAGATCCACCCCCCGTGACACACCACCTCCAGCAGGCTTAAGTAGGAAGCTTAATCGTAATCAAAACTACCTCAGGCTCTGGGGACATACTCTCACATTCAACAACCACAAAGCCATTTCTCCGTTTTAGTTGGGCTTTTGCAATAAAGTTGTATCCGTTCTTTATTCCGTTTGGATTCAATTCATTACCCTACATGGGATTTGTAAATATTTTCCTCCAATTCTTAGGCTTCCTTTTCATTTTTCTTATTCTCTCTGCATTTTTAAAATCCTTACCTCGCAGCACATTTTCCTTTCATTAACCCATTTTGCGGTTGCCTAAGGCAATTCCATGATATCGTTTTGCTTTCGTTTATTTTCAGTCACATCTCCATAATGGAGTTCAAGTCCGTGTCCCAAGCATCAAACACAGTTTTCCTTGTCTTAAATTGTCTGAATCATTGATAAGTGTGCTCATCCTGGATCCTTATTTGTGATTCTCTAGGGGCTGGGCTGCTGAGCAGGCCTGAGGGCTCATCTCAGCCCTGAGTCTCGTGGTATAGATGCCAGAGTTGTTTTCTTCATAGGAGCAGGAGAACGTCACGAGAAGCCCCCATAAACATTCCAGGGAAGTGCTGGCTAGGGCCTAAGGCACAGCAAAGCTGACAGCCAGCACAGCGGATGGCTGAGAGCCGTGGTGCTGTTGCCAGAGACCAGCACAGCATGTAAGCCGGTGGTGTATTGAGAAATCTGTAAATTTTCAGCCCACAGGGAACTTTCAGGAGCCAACACACATGCATGCGGGCAGCACGGTTGGATCGCACAAGTGGATGGCCTCATTCCTTTTTCCTCTTCGTTTTGGGCAATTCTTTAGTTATTAAAATTTCCAGGGATCTTCAAACAGAACATGTGGAGGAAGCGCTTTGATCATAAGAATACTTAGCATCTTAGGCATTATTATCATCATTATTGTTATTACAATTGTGAGAAAATTTTATGTGAGCAGCAGATCAAATCATTGAATTATACATGTCCTCACTCCTTTGTATGGCTATTATCTAAGCAAAAAGAAAAATAACAACCATCAAAATGCAATTGTCACTGTTTGGGCAGTTTATTTATTTATTATTTTGTGGAGGAGGCCAATCCCAGGGTGCTGGCTCTCTGCTTTCACCCTACTTTTCTTGCTTGTTTTCTTGTTTCGTGTTTCTTCCCACTGACAGTGGGAAGACCAGTGCAGCTGCGAGCTTCGGACTTCTCCTGGGGTCCACCTTTCATGACCATAGGTGTGTTGGGAATACAGATGTGGGCTCCACTTTGTGTCCATCCTGCTCCGAGTGGTGCTTGGAACTGAACTCAGCTTCAAAGGGCTGCAGAGCACATGCCTGTCATCACGGATCCATCTCCCCAGCCCTTTGTTACAAAGTTTTCAACATGTAAAATATATCACTCGATTCCTCCTTTTTAGCATAAATCCTCTTTGGCGGAATAACTTTTTCATTCATGTTTAGGCTCTCAGACTGAATTTGTTTCCACTGTGAATAGAATGAAATGGCATGTGAACATTCTCTCATCTCTGATTTTCCTTATTAGTTACATAATGTGACATTTTTAAAGAAAGAGATTTAAAATGTGTTAATGCTTAATTTTGCATATCTTGAAGTTAAACAAGCTTGAAGGTTTATGCCTCAACGATAAAATCTCTAATAACCCGGAAGTATTGGGGAGGAGATGGAGGCAGGCTAGCCCAGCAGCGTGGGGGGGTATAGACTTAATAATAAGAAAGCACAGCATCAGCCTGAAGAGTGAGCAGGTGGAAGGAAACTTTTAACCCAGTAGAAAACTACGGAGGGTTTCACACAAGCAGCTGAAGCTGCTGCAGACAACCTGCAGCTGGGAGCCGGCTCAAGCCACTGCGCTGCAGGGAAAAGGGGGGCTGACTTAGCACTTTTTATTTATTTTTCTTTCTCAGGAGGCTGCAGACACAGTGGGAACTCCCAGGAGGAAGACGCTGCCAGCCACGCACAGCCCCAGAGCTGTGGGGACAGGAAGAAAGAGCAGGCACGTCTCAGCCACATTCACTCAGGTCTATGTGGACCTGAGAAAGGTCACCACCTAGTTACCTAGTGAGGGGGACATAGCTGTCCCCTGGGGGGAAGGGTGGAGCCCAGGTCCCTTGAGCTCCAGGCTGTCCAGAGAGTCCAGGCCTCTTCCAGTCTGGAGATGCAGGGAAAGCAAAGCCAACAGCACCTGCAGCGCCACAGGTGGGAAAAAGGAGCCCCCATTCACTGCTGGTGGGATTGCAAACTTGCACCACCACTGCGGAAAGCAGTGTGGAGACTCCTGAATAGTTTCATTGAAAAATATAAATAAAAGACCTCATCTCAAATGCACACTAATAAGGACTTGATGCCCATTTGGGCAGAGTTAAAATATTTGATGCTTCTAAGATTGTTATAGTTTCCTTTCATTACCATTGTCACAAGAAATTAGTGGCTCCCATATTTGAGTTTCTGCTCTATTCCAGGTGATGCTGAAGGGTTAGATACATTATTTTATTAAGTTCTCTTCCCAGCGCTGCAAGATTGTTATTGTTTTAGCCATTTTACAGTAAGAAAACGAAGGCTCAAAGGGGAGAGTGTTCCTGTGGACATATAGCTAGAGAATGGTAGGATGGTGTTTGGAGACAAGTACCCGGAGCTTGAAATCCGTGTTTTTCCAGGAATACCAATGCCTTCTGCCTACAATGGCTGCATGAACGTTGCATCCAGAATGAAAACATCTGTAGGAATGCAGAGAGGCTAAAAATACCCGAGCATTTCAGCAGTTTGACCTGCCTGAAGGCTGCCTTCAGGAATCTCAGCTGGCAGTGAGTGCCAGAAAATATCATTAAAACCCCATCAGCCTCTGGAACAAGCAAGTGTACAGGCATATTGGATCATCAAGCAGATCTGAATGGAAAGGCATTTAATTGACAAACCTGAGCCAAGTTACAGGACATGAAAGAAAGAGTTTCCTGTTGTGTTTGAAGATGTATTAAATGAACTTGGATTCCCTTGCCTTTATTTTGCTTTGGGGGTGGGGTGAAGGTCAAGGGTCAGTTTTACACAGACACATTGTAGAAACTCAATTCGAAGACATGGTCCATGAGCCAGTTGTATTAGCAAGTTTGTAGCTTATCACCATTATTTTCCTGCTTTGCTCCCCTCTTTTTTAATGTTTTTGTATTGGAATAAAATTAAATATATATATATATATATATATATATATATATATATATATATGTACAAAACAATATGCTCAATATACTAAGTTATTAGAGAAAACCATTGAAACCAGGATGACATTCCCTTTTATGCATTAGGTATTCTTCCCCACACCCCACCATGGCTTTTGCATTCTTTCCGCCACCTCTTGCTTCTTTCCAGATATTTGGCTCCTATTGACTTGAGGATGGAGTGCTGTCTGTGTGTAAAGGCTCCAGAGCTGACAGGAAGGCTCACCACATTGTTCTCCAGTAGGAGTATGACTGGCTACCTCAGACCTTACCGCTGTCCACACAGGTGGCCACTGAGAATCCTGAAACTGCCCAGGGCACAGAGACAGTTACTCTCCACTGTCACACTCCACAGATTTCGACAGAGCATTGAATAAGGTATTCTATCTAGATGTCTGTTGGGCATTAATTATTGGCTCTGCTACTGAGGGCACGGAGAATAGAGGGTTAAAGGTGTATGAGGAGGCGAAACCCCGGTGATCCTGTAGGCGTTTCCCAGCTCCACCCACCCTAACTCCCACCCCCATGGGCTGGCCACCGAAACCAGCATCCCCATCTCAGCAGGACTGGCATTGAACAAAACTTCCTTGTACCCATCCCCACAGACCGTGGCTAGCATCACGTATTTCCCGCCACTCAGGACCCCCAAATGAGGTTCCCAGGTTGTCCCCACCCACCTGCCCCACCCACCTATCCCTGTGCAGGCTGCCAACTCCCCACCCCCATCAACCAATCACCTTGTCCCTTCCCCATTTCCCATGCCCCCACCCCCTTTTTCCCTATATAGTGTAGGTCCCCGAATTGAATAAAGAACCAACGTGGATATGCTCGCCACTGTGTCCTGACGGATCCCCCTGGCCTTCCCCCCAGCTCTGTGGGCCCCAGTCCTGAGACACTGGGCTCCTGGTTCCCGGCTTCTCTCTCTCTTTTCCCTCCTCCGATGGCCCACTGCAACCGTGGAAGAGAGAACCACAGATGTCACCACCGGGGAGCTGCCAGCAATGGCACAAGTCACAGCACAATAAGGCTGACACACAGTGAGCATTTCCTCCATGCCAACCAACCTGTGACCTGTAAGACAACTCACAAAATTACATGACACATGACATCCTATCAGCACTCTCTTATCACCGCCATTCTTGGGAAAATGAGGCTCAGATAAATTAGTTTCTTTCCTATGTTCCCATAGCAAGACACCTTGCATTGGCTCTCTGTCTGTCCAAGCTGCAATACAGGATCACATAGAAATACAAATAGATCATCTCTTCTCTGTAATGGCAGCCTGTCCCAAATTAATAGAGAAGAGTGGCATGGTGAAGCAGGTGTACACATAGCTGCCTTCCAAAATTAATGAAGAAATCCAAAGAAAGCAAAACAAGAAGGATGGTTTGGCAATACATCTTCAAACAGCTAGTAACTCAGCAAAGATTTACTTAGTGTCTTCTAAGGGACACAATGTTAAAGCACTTCTCCCCCAACCCAATCATATGTCACTTTAAATGACTTAAAACATCCTGAAAATTAAGACTAGATAGGCTTAATTAACTTTAAAAATATTTTTATTGATTATTTACTTATTTATTTGCAAGCAGAGAGAGGGAGGGAGAGAGAGAAAGAGAGAGAGGGAGAGAAAGAGAGAGAGAGAGAGAGAGAGAGAGAGAGAGAGAGAGAGGAAAATGGATACACCAGGGTTCCAGCCACTGAAAACAAACTCCAGATGCATGTGCCACTATGCATCTGGATTTGCATGGATACTGGGGAATCAAACCCAGGTCATTAGGGTTTGCAGGCAAGTGCCTTCACCATTGAACTATATCTCCAGTCCCTTAATTAAATTTAATGTCATATCTTATTTAAACCAACATATCAAAAATATTATTTCTATTCAATGTGAAAAGTTATTTATGTATTTCACAACCTTTATTCACATGGAGATTTCAAACTCCAAAGTCTATTTAACAGTGTGTCTCAATCATTACTAGTCAGACGCCAGCTATCAATAGATACATATGGGCAATGGACACCTTGTTAGACAGCACCGCTCTGGAAGGTTCCTGGTGGTGGAGGAGTGGCAACGAATAGTCATGACAGAAGCATACTAAGCAAACTAACGGAAGAAGCGTGTGAAATGCAACGGTAGAGAAACGTGCAGAGTGTGCTGGGATGTTACAACAGGGACCCATAATGCACCTGGCAGTGACTTCTGTAGAGCATATTTGAGCTGATTATTAAATGGTGGGTAGAAATAAAATAAGCCAAATTAGGGACGGTACTCCAAGAAGAGGAACTTGTTCTACTCAAATGCCGATAATGCTGTCCAAGAAAATGCAAATTGCTGAGTGTACCTGAGGAGAGGTACTGTGTATGACTGTTACCATCTAGGGGTTGGGTTCATTTTCTCTGCTCCTTAAGGGATTTAAGGCCGGAAAAAGTAGAAGATTCAAGTGAAGGAAAAGTTTATTGGCATAAGAGGCAGAAGTTGCTGCAATGGTGGTGTGTCTGTTGTGGGGGAAACCAACTGCTCTCTGATTGGACTTGAGGCCTGCTTCAAGGGAGAGAATTCCTGCCTGGTACTGAAAGCCTAATTAAAAGCTGGAGAGTTTATAAACCCAAGGGGTGAAATTACGGCCACTGTGTGGCTAGGTAGATATATTATGTCCACCAAACTGCACCCTTCATACTTAAGTTTATGTCCAAATATTAATCTTGCTCTCACTTTTGGTTAGAGAAGCTTCTCTTTTCAGATGTCAATTACCACTGAGGATACTCAAAAGTCACTAAAGTGTTAAGAAGTGGCAGTGGAGAAGCTCTAAGTGAGACATCTCTATCACACCCTCCACAGCTCAGGAACCATTACAGAAGAGACGGCAGGAAGGATGTTAGAACCAAAGGAAGAGGAGGAGTCTTTGCAATACTGTCTTTCACACACAGAGTAGCCGTGGTCTTCATGACCTCATAGTGGCTGATACTATAAGACTTACATAACAGGAAGGCGAAAATGATATCAAAATAGAGGAGAGACAACATGGAAAAAAGAAGAGATTCAGTGCAGGGGGAGTATGATAGGAGACAAAGAAGGGAAGGGGGGTTATGGTCATGGTGTGTTTATATATGTAGAGCAATGCTGTCGTTTAACCTACATTGATCTCACTCTCTGAGGGACATGCTGTTTGTATTTTTCAGAAGGTATTGAGAGAGCCAGGGATAACTCAATTCCACCAACAAGACATTGGATCATGGCTGGCATCCTGGCAGGAGACAAACCACACCTAGCCTTCACACAGAGCCCAAATGAAACCTACGAGAAAGTGACAAGACAAACAGGAGACCAATCACCATAGCAAGTCTGATAACCCATGAAAGATCAATGGAGACAGACACCAATGATACCCAACACAACCCAGGGCAAAGATCCAGAGACACTTGAGATCTCAATAATAAAGCAGACTTAAAACTCACCCAATATGACTCAGGGAACTGAGTGGAAGAAGGGGCGGAAAGATTGTAAGAGCCATGGTGGGGGAGACTATCCAGAGACATCGCCCCACTCAGCAACAATACACAAAGGGGGAAGAAAAAATAAAGAGAAAGAAAAACTGGCTACCTCCAGTTCATACCTCCTAACCTCTGGACAGATCCAGTATGTGCACTGAGGAAGTACCCCACTGGGTAGGGGACACATTCACAAGATTTGCTCATACAATGTATATACTTATTCAAAATAAAGATATTTAAAAATTTAAAAAGAAAAAAGAAAGCATGATGTAGAAAAACACAGATTCCTTGTGGGTGGAAGGGAAGCGAACCAGAACCGAGCACCTCAGCAGGAACCACGCTTTTCCTGAGTCAGGGAGGCCTCCCCAGCCAGTGTACTGATTGGCAAGTGTGAACAAAACTTAGGACGTTGATTGTTCTAGGATGCATCTTGCACTGTGCATGTCAGGGCAAAGCCCACCAAAGGAGCCCACCAACTCCTGTTCAACTTCACCCAGGTATCCTTTGTTCTGAGGAGAGAAATACCAGGAAGAGAGCTGCCTCCTCCTCCATCTTGGGACATATTAGTAAAAGAAAACAGCTATTCACCAGGGAGTTCCTCTTCCTTATCTATATACCAAGCAGAGAAAGCTGTGTAATTCCTATGATCCCTCATGATGATATGAGTATAGCTTTGACTCAAACTCTGTCACCATGAACTTTAATCTCCGCATCTGTAAAATGGAAATAATAGCGCCAGTGTAATTTTTTGTCTGCAGATTGCTTGAATTAAAGGCTCTGAGTGCTCCTTCCCCATAACAAATTTTTTTTAAAAAAAGGAAAACTAAGAATGAAAGAAGAAAGAACTTTAGATGAAATTGCAGAGGTAAGCAAGAATGGAACCATGGAAAGCAATCCTGAAAGAAATAAGGAGTCAGTGACAAGTAACACATTTAATTTACTTAAATGCCAGGAGCAATGACCATGTTAACAATACAAGAATACAATCATGATAAAGTCCAGTTGGCGCTTCCTTGTACATCAAGGCTCTCCTGCTGGCTTTGGGTGTTGGGATCTTAGGTTAACAAATGATGGCATCAAAATAGAAGAAAGGCTAATTGCAAAAAAGAAAGGATTCTGTGGAGGGGGAATTTGGAGGGGGAAATGCCAACAGAGACACATCTGGAGCAGAAACCCACCTCAATAAATGGGAAAGGGTCAACATCAACTAGAGGTTTTATGGCCATGATGAATTTAAAATTCATTCATAATAATTGTTCTAAGGAAATCCAAGTATTTGGAAATTAGATAACAAACCTCCAAATAAGCTATGGATTGAGAAAGGAATAAGAGAATAGAAAAGCACTTCTAAAAGAATAAAAAAGCCAGCATATTAATATATGAACAAAACAAACTAGTGAAGTGTGAAAACATGTAAAACAAATGACCTGAGCTGTGGTCTTAATAAGCCAGAAAAGCAAAAACAGAGTGAAGAAAAAGAAAAAGACAGTAAAATAAAAGCATAGATATCAATAAAGAGAAAAATAAACTATTCAGTCAGTGAAAAAAGTCAACAAACTAAAACTAGACTCATTAACAAAATAGGAATAAAGTTACTGTGAATAGATTCAATAGACATTTAATTGTCACTAAAATAATACTACAAACTATAATAACAACTTTCACCACATAGATGAAACATGACAATTCCTTGAAAAATGAAACATAACCATCCTGACACAGGATGAAATAGAAATCTGAATCGAAAAAAATAAATTTGTTGTCAAATGAATCTTCATAAAGGAAATTAAAACCAGATGCTATTGTCAAATAATTTTTCCACAAGACAAAGTAAAACCAGATGGTTTTATTGGAAAATTCTAAGAAATATTTAAATGAGAAACTAAATAACACTTACATGAAGCCTTTAAGAACATTAAGTACTATTTATAACTCACTTCATGAGACCAAAAAGTCATTAAAAGTAGCACTAACAAACAGAAAAATATAGGCCAACCCTTTTTAGGAATGAAAACCAAAGTTTTCTAAACAGCTATAAAAATTAAATCAAGTAAAATATAGACTGGATAATACACTATGGGAAACTAAGTCTTCTCTCAGAAATACAAAATTAGCTCATTATCCTAAAATGATTTTATGAAATTCATTATGGCATGTTAGAATGGAATAAAAGTAGGAAATGAAACACTTCCATAAAAATAAAAACAAGTAATGAGACTGAAAATGCATTCATTATAAAAATTCTAAGTGATAAGAATAGAAGGAGGGCTGGAGAGATGGCTCGGCGATTAAGGCACTAGCCTCCAGTGCCTAAGGCCCCGGGTTCAATTCCCCAGGTCCCACATAAGCCAGACCCACAAGGTAGTGGCCCTGGTGTTCTCTCTCTCTCTCTCTCTCTCTCTCTCTCTCTCTCTCTCTCTCTCTCTCTCTCTCTGCTTGAAAATGAATAAATAAAATAAAAAAAAGAATAGAAGGAAAATTTTCATGCTTATAAAGGCAATTTCTGAAAAATTCACAGCTAATTTTATCCTTTAGGAAAATATGAGATATCCCTCTAAATCAAAAAGGATAGAAAGACCTAAACACCTCTTTAACAATGCAAAGCAGGAAATGAGAGTGGTCAAAGGAAAGGAAAACTTAATATAATCTGAAATTTGAAATAATGACTTACATTGAAAGTCCTAAATAAGGGGTTTGGGGTGCCCGTGTGTTGGGGGCCTGTGTACTTCAGGCTGGTGAGGGGTGGGATGCATTTGGGGCACGTGTGTTTGGGGTGGAAGCGGTTTTTTGGGACCTTGTACTCCAAGTGGGTGCACCCTGTGTTTGGTTCCTATGCACTCTGGGCTGGGGAAGGGCCCAAGGGTTTGGGGCCTTGTGCTCCAGGAAGGTGAAGGGTGTATGTGGCATGTTCTGGGCCTGAATGGAGTTCACCCACAGGCTGGCACCTCCAACCACAGCTCTCTTATCAGCCACCAGCCCAGAGCTGCTGGCATACCTGTGACCTCCACAACCCATGTGTCTGTGGGTGCAATGCCATGCCACCCAACTCAAAACAGAACGCACACGGAAGGTCCAACACAGGCCACTATTTTCTTCCTCCTTAAGAACAAAAGACTTTCAGCCCAAGATGGGTAGACCCCAATCAGAAAGGATATGAAACTAGTAGAGACATCTCCACCAAGATTGTCTAGTCCCAAAATGTAAATCACCAATGAAAATAAAGAAGAGATAACAGAAATACAATACCAATTGTGAAAGCATAATAAGCTTAGTACATAAATTCAGTGAGACCCTGACCAAGCCAATAGATGATCTGAAAAACAAAATCAATAATATCATGAATGAAGCACAACAGAATCATCTCTTAATAGCACACAGCCTTTGTCATTAGGCTTCACTCAGTTGAGGTAAACCAGAGGGAAGTCAAAAGAGAGATAAACGAGTTGAAGGTGAGCCAACCAATAAAGGTTCTCAATAACCAACTGATTAAGCATAATAATTCCAGGAATCATCAAGAAGATCAAACCTTGATTGGAATTGAAATCAGAACTCAACAAGGTGATGCAGAAGAATGCAACAGAAAACAGAAATCAAATAGAGCTTGTGAAAGCCTCTCTAGAAACCCTCACTAACAGAGTGGATCACATGGAAGACAGAACCTCAGATCTGGAAGATAAAACAGAAGAAATTGACTGGGAGTCCAAAAACTTTGATAAATTCAGAAAATCATGCAAACAGAATATGAGAGAACTTTGGGATACCATTAAATGCCTAAACATCCAGATTATGGGTATACCATACAGGGGAGAAATCCAGGACAAAGACATAGAGAACATATTCAACAAAATTATTGAAGAAAAAATTTCCAATCTCTCAAAAGGCTCATCTAGATACAAGAAGCTCACAGAACACCAGACAGGACCAAAGAAGAAACTCTCCAAGGCACATCATAGTTAAAACCCTAAAAATGAAATGAGAATGCTAAAAGCAGCAAGAGAGAAACAATTCATCACATACAAAAGCAATTCCATTAGTTACTTCAGGTTTTTCAATGGACACCAAAAAGCCAGAAGGGCTTGGACTGGAGCACTCCAAAGCCTGAAACTGAATGGCTTCCAACTCATACTATTGTGTACTATATCCCTCATAATAGATGGGGAAAGGAAAACTTTGCATGATAAAAGCCATCTCTGTGATTATATGAACACAAAGCAAAGCCTACAGAGAATACTTCAGGAAATATTCCACACAGAAGAATCAACCAGCCAAACTCAAGAGTGTAGAGGATGAACAGGGCTATGAACAATAACCAAAACTAGAGCAGCATGAAAATGTACAAAGCACCAAACCCCATAAACGCTCCAGCATGGCAGGGATTAAATCAAACTTCATAGTTATAACTTTGAATATTAATGGGCCTAACTTATCCATTAAAAGACACAAGTTAACAGTGTGGGTGAGAAATAATAGACGCTTCCATCTGCTGCCTTCAAGAAACCCACCTCACCACTAAAGATAGACACCTCCTCAGGGTGAAAGGATGGAAATGATTTTCCAAGCAGGTGGAAATTAGAAACAAGTAGTTGTGGCTATGATAATATCTGACAAAAAAGACTTTAAACCAAAAGTAATTAAAAAAAAGCCACTTTCTGCTTATCAAGGGAATGATCGAACAAGAGGATATCAAAATCATAAATATATGTGCACAAACACAGGTTCATTGTATTTTATAAAGCAAACATACTTGAAAAGAAATTAGAAATAAACCCCAATGCTCTCATAATAGGGGACTTGAATACCCCAATATCTTCAATAGACAGGTCATCCAAGCAGAAAATCAGCAGAGAAATAGTAGATCTTAGCAACACCATAGATGAATTAGACCTAACAGACATCTAGAGTACATTCCACTCCAATTCTGTAAAACACACATTCTTCTCAGTAACCCATAGAACCTTCTCCACAACAGATCACATATTAGGGCTTCAACCAGGCCTCCATAAATTCAGGAAAATTGACTTAACTTCCACCATCAGACCACAATGCATTAGGTCTAGACATTAAAAACAAGAGAAACAAAAGAAATTTCACCAGTTTCTCTAGACTGAACAGTATACTTTTAAACATTGAATGGGTTATGGAAGAAATCAAAAAGGAAATTGCAAAATTTCTTGAACAGTATAATGAAAATACAACATATTTAAAATTATGGACTCAGTGAAAGCAGTCCTAATGGGAAAATTTATAACAATAAATGCCTTACTAACAACGACAGAGAGATCTCAAATTAGGAATGTAACTGTGTGATGGCATTGGAAAAACAAGACCAATCAAACTCTAGGAGTTCTAGGCAGAAAGAAATAATTAAGATCAGAGCTGAGATTAATGAATTGGAGACTACAAAAAAATTAAGAAAATTGATGAAACAAAAAGCTTGTTCTTTGAAAAAATAAACAAGATCTATGTACCCCTGGCCAATTTGATCTACTGAAAAAAGAGAAGTCTTAACAAAATTAGAAATGGAAAAGGAGAGTTCATAACAGACAATGATGAAGTTGGAAGAATCATCAGGACTGTTCCAGCCAGCTTCTCATTGCTGTGCAGGGAAAAAAAAAAAAACAAAATTAAGCTGATGGGAGGAAAAGGTTTATTTTGGCTTACAGACTCAAGGGGAAGCTCCATCATGGCATGCAAACTATGGCACGACATCACCTCCACCACAGCACTGAAAACAGTGGCAGCAAGGTGTACAAACACTGGCCAGGAGAAGCTGGCTATAGCACCCATAAACCACCGCTAACAACACACCTCCCACAAGGTTCTAATTCCAAGATTGCCATCAACTCTGGATCAAGCATCAAGTTTATGGAGGATACCTGAGTCAAACCATTATAAGGACATATTTCCAAATCCTGTACCACACAAAACTGGATAACCTGGATGAATCACTAGACACATACCACCTAGCAAAACTAAATCCAGAGCAGATAAATCTCATAAGCGAACCTATTACATTCATCAAGATTAAAAATGTAATCAAAAACTTCCCAAATGGAAAAGTCTAGGGGCTGATGGATTCTCAGCCAAATTCTACCAAAAATTCATCAAAGAATTGAAACCACTTCTTCTCGAGCTTTTTAACATAATCAGGGAACAGTGAATGTTCCCCAAACTCATTCTATTAAGCTAGCATCACCCTAAAACCAAAACCATAGATAAAACAAAAAAGAAAAATGACAGACCTATATCCCTGATGAACTTATATGCAAAACTGAACAAAATCATTACTAACTGAATTCAATAATCATCAAAAGCTTTATCCTCCTCAATCAAATAGTCTTCATCACAAGGATGCAAGCATTGTTCAACATATAAAAATCAATCAATGAATACACACCATAGTAATGTTAAACACAAGCACCATATAATCATTTCAATTGATGCAGAGAAGGCCATCAATAAATTACATCACCACTTCATGATGAAAACACTAGAAAGACAAGGCATGGAGGCATTATATCACAACATAATAAAGGCTATATACTTAAACCTGAAGTATACTTAATAGGTTCCCATTAAGATCAGGAACAAGACAGAGGTGCCCACTCTCACCACTGCTCTTCAACATAGTTCTAGATGTCCTAGCCCAAGCAATAAGCCAGGAGACTGATATAAAAGGGATAGAACTTGGAAAGGAAGAAATCAAATTAGCCCCATTGTCAAATGACATGGTCCTATACATAAGTGACCTGAAATCCTCTACCATAAAACTTCTATAAGGTGATAAATTCCTTAAGCAAAGCAGGATACAAATTTCAACATAAAAATCAGTAGCCTTACTATATAAAAAAAAAGACAAGCCAACAGAGAAAGAAGTCAATGAAGCTGTACTGCTTTCAAGATACACACACACACACACACACACACACACACACACACACACACACACACAAATTGAAAACCTTGGAATAACACTAATCAAGGAAGTGAAAGACCTATATAATAAAAAACCAACACTCAAGTAACTGCTGAAGAGACGACTTAGTGGTTAAAGCATTTGCCCGCAAAACCTAACAACCTGGGTTCAATTCTCCAGTTCCCATGTAAAGCCAGATACACAAAGTGGTGTATGCTTCTGGAGTTCATTTGCAGTGGCATGCTCATTCTCTCTCTGTCTCTCTTCTATCTCTCTGCTTGCAAATAAATAAATAAAATTTTTTCATAATATTGTGGAAATGGCAGTTCTACCAAAAGCAATATACAGATTCAACACAATGCCAATAAACATTCCAGCTTCATTCTTCACAGAGATAAAAAATGATTTCAAAATTCATATGGAATGGCAAAAGGCTCAAGATATCCAACACTATCTTTAAAACAAAATAATACAGCTATGGGGGGAATGACCTTACCTCATGTAAAGCTATACTACACAATGTTGTAGAAACAAGGACAGCGTGAGGGCGGCATAAAAGCAGACAGATAGAGCAATGGAACAGAATTGAAAACCAGCCCTTAGTTCAAGAAACTACAACTACTTCAACTTTGACAAAGGAGCCAACACTGTACACTGGAGAAAAGACAGCACCTTCAACAAATGGACAAAATTGGATAAATACCTGTCGAATAATGAAACTAGATCCACTTCTCCCATCACTCACAAAAATCAACTCCAAGTGGATTATAAATTTCAATATATGACCTGAAAATAAGGGTACTTTCCCACTATACAGGAGTGGGGGAAGACTGCCTGAACAATACCAGTAACCCAGAAAAAGAACTGCTCAACCAGTGGGATCTCATGAAATTAAAAGCTTTTGTATAGGCAAACATACAGACAACCCACTGAAACTTCACCAGCTACACCACTGACACACACCTAATATCTAGAATCTACAATGAACTCAAAAAACTAGGAAATAAGAAATCAAAAATCCAGTCCAAAAAAAAAACATAGAGCAGAAAACTGAATAGGGAATTCTCAAAGAAAATGTTTAATGCTCTTAATCATCATGGAAATGCAAATTAATACAATGATGAGATTCCACCTTTCTCCAGCTAGGATGGCAATCATTTAAAAAAAATCAAAGGACAATAAATGTTGGTCAGGATGCAGGGAAAGAGGAACCCTCATTCACTGCTGAAAGGAGCAAACTTGTACAACCACTATGGAAGTCAATATCGAGACTTTTGAGAAAGATGAAAATACAGCTAGCAACTGACCCAGCCCTTCCTCTACTGGGCATCTGTCTATCCTAAAGGCTCCACTCTTTACTGCAGAGAGATTTGTCCAACCATGTTGAGAGCTGATCAATTCACAATAGCTAAGAATTGGAATCAACCCAGATGCCCATCATTGGAAAAATGGATATGAAAGATGTGGTACATACACACAGTGGAATTCTACTCAGCAGTAAAGAAAAATGATATAATGAAATGTGTAGGAAAATGGATGACTTAAACCAAACCACATTAAGTGAACTCACACACGCACAGAATGACAGATGCCGCATGTCCTCCCTCATCTGTGGTTCCTAAACCGGAGCAGCTTCACATGCAGGTATACCTGATAAGCAACTCAAAGACAGATACGAGGGACGGAAGGGCCTAAGGGAAGGAGATTGGGAGGGGGAAGAAACACAGAAAACCAAACCCAAAATAAAATGGTAGTATAGAAACCTTCCTCCTGGATAGCAGACTAAGATATAAAACCCTCAGTGGGAGCTTGGAGGGATTGTCTGGTAACATGTCCCTAGAGTGAGTGGGACGAAGCCTAACTCTAAAACATTTGGCTCTGGCTTGCAACTCCCAGTACCAGAAATCACTGCCCACATAGAGCAAAGAGACATATGAGGTCCCCAAGATAAGACAGGCTTCTGTCAAACCTACAGTAAAAAGTAAGGCACTACTGCTGAAGACACCATATGCCACCAACACAGAACATCCAGAGATCCAGCTGGATCTGGAAGGAAGTCGTTCCCAGGTGGGTTGCCTGTATAGTGCTGACAATCGCTACATGAGCTGCTGGAGAAAAGAGCCAACAAGGTTGTGAGCAAGGGAGAAGACCACCCTGTGGAAGCAGCCAGCCTAACAGGATGTACACACCTGTGCACTAGTGGCACCGAGCCCAGGCTCTCCAATTGTCTAACCTTTTAATCCCAGAACATAGGAGGCACAGGTACGAGGATTGTCGTGAGTTCAAGGCCACCCTGAGAATACATAATGAATTACAGGTCATCCCAGGTTAGAGCAAGACCCTACCCTGAATACCAAAAAAAAAAAAAAAAGAAAGAAAGAAAAACAAACAAACAAAGGAAAGGAACCCACAGCTCCACAGCTGAAACTGGCAACCAAGTCAGAATCCTGTGGATACCAAGATTATGGATGCCAACAAGAAGCTCCCACTGCTCTTTGGCCAAAATAAGTCTACACCTATCAAAATATCTCTAAATTAACAATGTTCATTCCCTTTAACCTATCTTGATGTCACTCTCTGTTGTAGAATGTTTTGCTTTTTCAGAAAGTAGCATGTATCTGGAACAACCAGAATCTATCAAGACAATAGATAGCTGACTCTCTGGCAGGAAATGAACCACACTCACACGTCAGCTAGAGCCCAGGTGAAACCACAGAGCAAGTGGAGAGATGAGCCAGAGTGCTGCTTCTACAGCCAGCCTGACAACCTGCGCCAGAGTTATGGAGTCAGACAGAGGAGACTCAAAATACTCCAAAGCAGAAATCCAGAAGCTACTAAGAGCTCAACACTAAAGTAGACTTAAAACACACCCACCAATGCTAGGGAACTTTATGGAAGACTAAGTGGAAAGAACGTAAGAGCCACAGGATGACTAACGGTTGCTCTCACAACTCATAACCTACAACTCAATGGTGAACACCAGCAATCCCAGTAGGGAGGCCCTCAGTGGAGTGGGGACAGGAGGGAAATGATGGTACCAACATATGATGTAGCCATACAAAGTTTCTACTGAATAAAGAAGTCATAAAGAACATTAAAAAAAACTGGAAAAACAAGTGAATTCAGCAAGTTGGAAGACACAATTGTATCTATTTTTAATACCTTTTTGTCAATAATTAGATATATTACATTAGCAAATCTTGTGAGGGTACCCCATTTTCCTTCTCTCTGTCCCCAACCCACTGGGGGCCCTCCTCACTGGGCACACAGGGTAGGAGGTTATGAATAGCACAGGAGGTAGCCAGGTTCCCCCCCTTTGTGTGTTGTTGCTGAGGGGGACAATGTCTCTGGATATTCTCCCCCACCACGGCTCTTAAAATCTTTCTGCCTCCCCTTCCACTCAGTTCCCTGAGTGGTGGGTTAGTGTTAAGTCTGCTTTAGTGATGAGATCTTAAGCGTCTCTGGACTTCTGCTTTGGGTTGTGTTTGAGTTTGTTGGTGTCTGTCTCATTGACTTATCCTGGGTTACCGGACTTGCTGTGGTGATAGGTCTCTTGTTTATCTCACCACTTTCTCATAGGTTTCATTTGGACCCTATATGATAGGCCAGGGGTGGCTCATCTCCTGCCTGGATGTCAGCCATCATCCCATGTCTTGTTTGTGGAATTGGGTTGTCCACAGCTCTCACTGCCACAGCACCCCTCACGGGTCCTTCGGAAGAGTGCTTGACCTTCAGGTAGCGGGTGCCATTGGTGCCTGCCTTCTCCCTTCTCCTCTTGTCCGCGTAACTCAGGCGGCTTGGTGGGGCTCTTCACTGCCAAGCCCTGAGGCTGCGTCTCGGCCATAACGGTCTGATGAAGCTGGAGCTGGAGTGTATTTTCCCACAGTCCCAGTTTTCACAGTATCAGCTGCCTGGAAGCTGATTTCCACTGGATCCACAGTTAAGGCTAAGCTGAGCTTACGTCTGAAAAAAAAAAAAAAAAAAAAAAGAAAGAAAAAGAGAGAGAGAGAGAGAGAGAGAGAGAGAGAGAGAGAGAGAGAGAGAGAGAGAAACAAAGAAAGAAAAGAGAAAGCAAGCAAGCCTGAGGCTGAGGAGCAGCTCAAGAGCCTGGAACGGTGCTGCTGGAAGAGCCTCTGGCTGTTTGTGTGACTGTTCCGTCTCTTTCTTAGTTTTCTGCTGAGGTTGAAGTTTTCTTGCATCCCTTTGGGTTTCAGAAGAAGGGTGTGTTTCCGTTTATCTGCCTTTTTCTCCCCTCTGACTGCTATGGTGTAGCTATCACGGCCATCCTAACCTGGAACCACAATTGTATCTATATAGTAGCAGCAAAACATGAGAAATAAAATTTCAGAAATAACTTCATTTTTACAGAATTGAACAAATGACACACAAGACTGAACACTATGAAGAACAGAAGCTTCTATAGCCGGTGTGGTCATGCACATCTGTACCATTTATAGAGCTGGAGCAAGTGAACTGTGAGTCCCAGGCCACCCCGAATGATACAGTGAAGTAAAAACCAAAGAAAGAGCGGGAGGGAGGCAAGGAAAGGAAGGAGAGAGGGAAGAAAGGGAAGGAAGAAAGGAAGGAAGTTTAAAGGATCAATAAATGTCTATAGATTTGAGCCAAATTGATTTATAAATAAATTTAGCTTCAATCATAATGATATTTTTTGAGAAATTTGGTAAGCCATGCTAAAATTTATATAGAAATGCAAAGGTCCTAACCTTGAAAGTAATTGGAAATTTTATACTGCTGGACTTTGTACATAGCATGACAGTCAGATGAATAGAACAAAACCTAGACCTCAGAAATACCTCACATGTAACAAATCCACTTGTTTTTTTAGTGAAAATTTCAGGGGAAACAAATGGAGCAAGAAAATGAGGCAATAAATCAAGTGGGAATAGCTACATATTCCAAGAAAATAAAATGAAGCTTAACTATATAAAATGCACAAAACTTTAGAATAGGATATATTGTGTATCTTCCAGGCTCATGGCAGCAAAATATTTCTTAGGAAAATCACAGAAAGCTATAACCACGAAAACAAAGATAAATGGCTATTCTTCAGAATTAAAAATGTCTGCCTGTCAAAGTGATTAAGAAGCCACAAACTAAGAGAAAATGCTGTCAAAACATTTATTGACTGAAGACCCCGCATGTAGGCTGAATAAAGAATTCTCCTCTGAAATTGGTTAAAAGATATGGACGACTCCTCAAAAAGGATATATCCAAAGAGCCAATACGTTCATGAGAAAGTGTTCAACACCCCTAGTCTTGGGGGAAATGCTAATTCCAACCACACAAATGACTGTGCCCCCCAGAATGGCTGAAATCAAGATGCTTGAAGTGTCAGTGCAGTAGGGAAACTGACCTGTTGTTGGCAGCCGTGTACATAGTAGAACTCTTTTGGGAATGCTCTTGCTCCCTCTTCTGTAACCAAACACATACCCCAAAGTAAGGAAAATAGGACTTCGTGAAAAACCTGTGCAAGAAGCATGAGTAGTTTTAAGCGTTCATTGGCCCGGACTTGGGAAGCTGTGAGGGTCAGTCAGTCGGAGAATGAACACACTTTGGGATAATCACACAATAGAATACTAGCCAGCAAGTGAAAACATGTTAATTCACCAATCCGATTCTCAGACATATTATGCCAAGTAAAACACAGCTTCTGTAAAGAAGAAAGTGCATACTATGTGGCTGGAATTGTGTGAAATTCTTGCCTCGAATAAAAAATAAACGACTTCTTCAATAGCAAAATCTTTAGCCTGTCAAAAGGCATAATTTTGAAAATATGTAGGAAACCTACAAATTAGCAGAAAATACTATCAAAACATCCAGTGCAAAGGTAGGTCCAATATTTATGCCTAAAATGTCATTCATCTCTTATCGAAAGTTGACAGCTAAATTCTTGGCATCACTGACACCTGGTCTGAATTGCGGAAAGCGCGGCTCAGTGAAATCACTCGGGCCAAGAATGGTTGCTCCCTTGCAAGCATTTCTTCAAAACGTATTGATTGGCTTCATAGTAATCAACATTGTAATTTCTGTTCCTAGTTATTGAGTCTACAAACTACACTCATCATTCACTTAGTATTCCTTGTGCAAATGATTATCACTGTGTGAAGAAATGGGATTTGAGATTTCACAAAACATAGCTCTTGTCTCAAGACATTCATATACTAGAGAGGAGGCATATGGTTAACTACAATATAATATTTGTAAATTTCATGAGGCATTTCACATTTTTCTCAATGTTGTGAGTCAGCCAAGGAAAGACTGTCTATGCTGAGACCCGGAGATCACATAGCGGATTAGAAGCTGAAAGCAGAGTAGAAACTCTGTCCTTTTCTTTGCTCACTCAGGCCTCTCTCTGTGGAAGCCCATGGTCTGTATTTAGTGATTATGTATGCTGCCATAGTTGGATATCCACTTTGTGCTTTACAAAGACTCCAAATCACCACGAGTCACAAGAAAACACCAAGTTTCCCAATTGCAAGTTTAGCCAAGGACTGTGATAGATCATTACCAGTTAGAGTTTGTAGAAGCCGCTGATGCAGCCTTGGGGTAGAGTTGAAGCTCTGGGTGCTCATCAATATGCGTGGCCAAGGATCCCGTTTGTCTAGAAGGAGGAGGATCCACTTGACAGGCATGCAACAAACCCCAGGGGGGTTTTCGCATCTCAGCATTCCTATTAGTAAATTCCCGGTGAACGTCCTCTTGACAGAGCCTGTAGAACAGACACGGGCAACGCTAAATTCTGCGATCCACATTTAACCACTTCACGTTTGTTAATGGTTTTGAGGAAATATGGCCATTCCTGTGCAAATTGCCTGTGGCTGTTTTTACAGCCCAACAGTGCTGTTGAGCAGCTGGGAAAATACTGACCCACTTAATGATTGACAAGGATTGTGTGTGTGTGTCTGAATTTTGTGGTTCTTTATATATTCTAGATATCAAGTCTTTGTCTGAAGTCTAGCTGCCAACGATTTTCACCCATTCTGTAGGCTTTAACTCTTCTGATATTTTCTTTAGCTATATAGAAGATTTTTAATTTCATGTCCTCCCACTGGTCAGGTTAGAACCATTTGATACTATGCGATTCTATTCAGAAAGTTCTTACCACACAGCCTAAAATGTTGACTGTCAATTTTTAAAAATTATTTATTTATTTTACTTGCAAGCAGAAAGAGAGAAAGAGAGAAGAGAGACAGAGAAAATGGGCCCTCCAGGGCCACCAGCTGCTGCAAATGAACTCCAGATGCATGTGCTTTGTGCATCTGGTTTTATGTGGGATCTGGGGAATCGAACCAGGGATGTTAGGCAAGCACCTTAACTGCTGAGCCACCTCTCCAGCCTAGCTGTCAAAAGTTTTTAAGTGTATTTATTTATTTATTTGAGAGAGAGAGAGAGAGAGAGAGAGAGAGAGAGAGAGAGAGGAAGAAGCAGATAGAGAATGGGGCTCCAACCATTGCAAACAAAATCCAGATGCATGAGCCACCTTATGCATCTGGCTTTATGCGGGTACTTGGGAATTGAACCCGGGTCCTTTTGCTTTGCATGTAAGCACCTTAACCTCTGAGCTATATCTCCAGGCCCTGATTGTCTAATTTTTTAACAGTAAAGGTTTTCCAATCTTGCTTTAGAATAAGAAAGTTTCTCAACATTTTACCTGCACAGTGAATATAAAATGTTACATACTTTGTGGAAGGCAACTAGACCATAGAATTTAAAAATTAAAAAAAAAGAGAGAGCGTAAAAAACTGCATATACCAGGGCTCAGGGGAAAGGGCACTTGAGGACCTGAGACTGCCCATGTTCAGGTTCTCAGCACACACATACAAAGCTTGGAGGGGCCACACATGTCTGGAACCCTGGGGCACAGAGACTGGAGAAGCAGGGAGAGACTCATCGCGAAGAAAGAAACAGAAGAGTGACGGAGGAGGACACCAGTGTTCTCCTGTGGCTCGACCGTGGCACACGAGTGTGCCTGTGCCACACTTGCATCACATTACACACACACTACAAGATTCTACACACAAGCAAAAGAATTGCAGATAGCCTTTAGTGTTATAATTTCTCATTCATTAGCAAGCTGATAAAATTGTTGCTGAGCTCTTATAAAATGTATAAACTCATTTTGGAATCACAGACTCTATAAGGAGAGCACCATTAGTCGTTACAGATACCAAGGACGAAAGTTAGGTTTGAAGGGTTTCATTTCCCATAATCATACTGACAATAACTCATGGACTAATTTGATACCCTGATCCTAAAACCAAATCATCAAAAATGCTATACTGTAGTCTCTGTGGGCAATAAAGAGGAGCTGTGACAATTATGGCAAAGCTGAATAACAAACCACCCTAACCTTAGTGGGAGAAGCCAGCATTTTCTTGTGCTCATAATTATATCCCGAGAGTCTGAACATAGAGTAGCAGAAACCATCCATCTGGGCTCTACCACATCTCACTCACCCTTTCGGCACAAACGGCAACGGTGGGGGATCCACAGAACTGCAGTCTGCTTACTTGCTTTTGCTACACTAGGTCTTCTGAGCGCGTCGAATGCCTGGGCTGCTTTTCTACACACCCTGTCCACAAGGCCAGCTCGGACTGAAGCCTCAGTTCTTGAGGTTGGTTCCTGAAACTAGGACCGCAGCACTTTCTCACTGGTCTAAGCAAAGCAGTCCCAGAGCCACTCAGGTAGGAGAACAGAGGTCGGCAGGGTCTCAGCGATCCTCTCTAGTTGGCCAAGGGCTCTGAGTGAATCACAATGAACAGTTGCTATTTTTGATGGAGGCAGAGTGTGTTTTTGTGGTAGAAAAGACAACGCCTTAGGAATTTTAACAGACAGGAACATTTTGTTGAGAGAACAAGACACCAGGATACACAATTACAGGCATTTTAACTCCAGGCCTGTCTCCAGGTCCTCCAAGAAGTGGAGAGACAGGTGAAGCAAACAGACAATTCTGTAAAACTAGACTTAGAGACCCTCCAAATCTGATTCAAATCTAAAGCTTGTTTTGCTTAAAAAAGGATTTTTAATATATCAAAAGGCCTGCTTTAGTGACCCTAACACCCCCTTTTCAGTAACAATGGTCACAGTGACCAGCCAGCTCATGCTTCGCAGGAGACTGCAAGTAATGTGTGTCTACTGCCTGCAAAGACGGGCAAGAAACCCTTGAGTGGAAATGAAGAAGAGCCCCAAATAGCCAGCACCATGTTCCCAACTGCTACTTCCCCTTGTTCCCTTAACTCTAAACCAATGTAATCTACCTCAGTGAGCAGGATAGTTCCTTCCTCTAGAAAAACTTATACCCACACCCTGATATTTCGCTTTTACCTTTAAATATCAAAATACTACTCTGCTTTGTGCTATAAATGGAGGACCAAGCAGTGGGACGACTTCCACCTGTCACTGCTTTGTGTCTGTGAAGGGTGTGTGGCCTCAAGCAAAGAGAGCACAAAAAGCCCTTCTAACCTCCACTTGCAGGAGCTGGCTTAACCAAGAGGGGAAATGCCTGCCTCAGCTATCCTGAAGAGGGAAGCAGTGGGCACCTTTCCCCAACACATTAGAAAGCTTCAGTGATAGGAAATGGGGGCTGGGTACATAGAGATTAAGAAGTGCCCCCTCTATCCTGACCACGAAAGCAAGATTGATGAGGAATACAGACCTTGGTGTTCCAGCCTGTGAGTTACAGTGGGACAATTAGGACATCGGAGAGGGAGAGGTTGATGGGAGAAATGTCCCAGAGTGGGGGGAAAACACTGGCAACATATTTTAGAGAACCTCCTTTTGCCTTATTAATTTTAATTTTTCACTTTATTAAACATTTGCCTAAGGAAGCACATTTAAATAGATCTCTGCACTTCCATTTGTGACATGCTAACATTGCACACAGCTTAATTCTAGAGATCCAATATTAGAGAGGGGTTTATTATATCAAAGATGTTATGTAGGCATTAAAATGATGTATACAGAGTTTTCCCATCTAAAATTAAGCTTACATGATGAAAATGTCTGCACTATATTTTGATTTAGTTTGATGGTTCATTATAATTTTAAATTTTTCAATGTGTATATTTATTATACAAAGTATTGTGTTATATAAGGACATTCTCATAAAAGTGCACATTGCATGTTGAGAATTTTAATCTAATTGTAGCTCTCTATGCAGTTGTAAGGAATCAGAGTTCCTCTTAAACCTCACTCAAATCTCATGACACCAGCCTGCGCATCTACAACAAGAAACTCACGTTGGCACGATTCACTGACCCTATGCAGCATTCCCCAACTTCACATACACTTGTTGCATGTATATGTATTTATTTCCGTTAATTTTGCTATATATATATTTAAACACAGCCAAGGGACAGAACAGTTGTACCACAAGAATCCCTCGCGAATCCCTTTGTCAGACACTGGCCTACTCCTTTCCCTCTTACGACCACCCTGATATGTTCTTCATCTCTTTAGTTTCATGGATGTAATATACGTAATGCATGTATGTATGCAATGGATAAATTTCAAGATTGCCTTTTGGACAGCATCATTCTCATGAGACTGGTTATAACGTGTGGTAGTTTGAATAATGTCCCCAATAGAATTTATTATAATTGTGTTTATTAAATTGTTAATTGTCTCCAGCCAGTTCTGGCTGGTGTGTCACCTTGGCCAGATCCTAGGGTTCAGCCCTAAGGTGTTTCTGGGGTGGGTCTGGAATTCTAGCTTTATAGATGCAAAAAACAGTTAAAAAACATCTCAAGCCTGGAGTTCCCTGTGTTTGCCAGTTGGAGTGTGCTTTCTTGCTTGAGGTGGTGGGCTTCTGTCTCTGTCTCTCTCTGTCTCTGTATCTCTCTGTCTCTCTCTCTCTTTATTTGCTTCTGGAAAAGGGGGCCAGCCTTTTTTCCTTCCCCTGGGTCTGTTACTTCAATAAATACCCTCCTCCCCAAATTGTGCCTGGTTTGGAGATTCATCCCAGCAGCGTGTGGCTGACTACGACAGAGGACCCTAAGCCCATCTCTCCTTTGTCGCTAACGGGCAGTGCAGGACCAAGGAGAGCCAAGTGACTTTGGCAGGCACATCAGAAAACCAAGGAGAGCAAGTCTGCCAGTTCCTTTCCCCACGTTCATGTTCAGAATACACTTCCTCAAGAGTGGGTGAGGAAAGATTGAGCCCAGACCATACCAATGAGAGTCACTTAGAAGACACCACCAACATTGGCTTCGTTTCGATTTTCATCCTGGAATTAATCTCCAAGCAGAGACCATATCGGCATTAAGCTTTCATTGGGCCACAAGTGTAGTGGAGCTGAGGTGAGGGAAAATGCTTCATGTTCTGGTCGCTTCTCTAGCTCACTCTCAGTTCAGTTCCAACTTCTTTCCAAAGCATATATTATTTCCTTCCTCATTGGCCCCAGGGCTCCATGCACACTGTTCCAGGGGCCAAGAAGTAAGTTTAGCCTCGGTGATACTTGAATTATTTCTTCCCTGGTCCTTTTACATGGCAATGTTTCTAGTAAGGGAACGAGCTGAAAAGTTTGTGGAAAACTTGAGTAGGATCAGGCTGGAGCTAATCAAGCTGGTGAATAAATTTCCATTTCTGACTTGAATTCCCGTGTCAACCAAAGGAAGAAAGCTTTCATGTATGCATTGTAAAAATGTTCAAAGCATCAAATCAATGGTTCATTCGCCCTCATTACCAGTTTCCTTCCTCCTTCCCTCCAAGCACCCCTCAGTCTGAGGTACTGTGGCTGACATAAGGTGCAAACTCATCTCTAAAGAGAGAGTTTTGTCCTATTTGACTTTGACTTGATTCTAGCTTGTTATTTCCTTCCTGGTTCCAGATTGGAAATTCCTCCAGGAATGAACCTCTCCTCTCCTCAGGCCTATGCTCTCATGTCTTGCCCAGCCTCGGGACAAAGCATGCGACTAAGTCAACTAGCGTCCCATTATTTGTGGTAGTAATTGATTTCTTCATAGTCGTAAGCTTCAAACAGAGCCCATGAGAAGCAGAACTACTGCCGACATCTTGAGGCAGGTATTTTTCTCTTGCACTAAAAGGTCAATGAGATGCCAGCGAAAGCCTTGGAACTGACGATGGGGCACGTGTTACAGGTTCAACCACAGAAACAGCATCCCGAGCACCACACAGCAAAGCATTCTGAAGGAATATGAGTCCTGGACTAGACCATCCACTTTTAGGAGCTGATAATTCTTGTTCACCTTCCCCTGTGTTTGTTTTCCAAATCAAACTTTCTTGCACTTAATCAGGAGACCACATTGAAAGTCTCATAGCAGAGGGCTAAGAGAAGCACAAGTTTAAGTCTGCATGAGGTAGAGGGGACAGTGTGACGCGTGTCCTCCTCTGTGGACCTGCTCTCCTGGATTACACAAACTGTAAAACAATCTGAATTAAAAACAGCCCAGGGTGTCGGAGAGATGGCTCATCAGTTAAAGGAGCTTTGCAAAAGCTACTGTGAAGTGAGATGCACAAAACGGTACGTTTGTCTGGAGTTCAATCGCAGGGGCAAGATTTCCTGTTGCGCCCATATATTCTCTCTCTCTCTCATCTGTCTGCAAGCAATGTATAAAAATATTTTATAAATATAAATAAAAAGTAACTTTCTAAAAACAGCAGCCTAGAATTTATGTTAGTGGCTTTATGCATAGAAACATGTCCATCATCAAGCTCACTGTCGTTGTCTGCGGATTAGTGTGGTTTTTATTCATTCACTCACTCATTTTTCTGTTTATCTCTAAGAAAGTTACAAAAGACAAGCAAATCTCTCTACAAGCAGTTTTCCAAGGCCAAGGTCCAGTACCCATCCCCGAGACTTCTTTAGGGAAGGTTTCCCTCCCCTTCCCCAGGATAAAAGTTGGAACCCATTCTTTAGCCAAACCATGAACACCATCCTCTTTCGGTGTTACTGAGAATCCATTAAATACGCCCTTTTGCTTTTGGGGGTCCAGCTGCAGCTTCCTGGCACATAATAGAGCCTGTTCAATGCATGGCTGCCTGCCTGAGCATGTTGTAGAGCGGTTGGATGAAGGCCGTCCATTTTCTCTGGACCTGTCAGGTGCGGATATGAACACAGCTCCCTGACACAGGACATTAGTCTACCTAGAAATAGCAGCAGGAGAAATAGATCTGAGAGATGGAGAAAGACTTGCCCTGGTAGACTCTTGAGAGCCCTTGAGTCTAGCTATAGTTAACGAAACGTGGACTTGTAGTTACATGAGCAGCTAACTTTCCTAAAAGGGTTCAGAGCCTTGACGTGGCTGGTTTCCCATCTGATGCATCTTATTTGTTAGATGCCTGCTATCCTTAGGCTGCTGAAGCCTGGCTTCAGACCATGCAGTCACCATACAGATATTTCCTACAACCTTGGAGAAGTAGAGCACTGGTCGTTTTGGGGAAGAGAGAGAGGGATGTGGACCAAAAGCTTTTTAAAGGTGGTTAGTGGACCGGGGAGATGGCTCAGTGGTTAAAGACATTTGCTTGTAAAGCCTGATGGCCTGGGTTCAATTTCCCAATACAGATGCCAAAAGTGGCTGTTCGGTTGCAGTGGCAGGAGGCCTTGGAATACCCATACTCGCCACCTTTCTGTCTGCCTCTCTCTCTGTCTCTCTAATAAATGAAAGTATTTTCAAGAAAAGCAGGTGAAAGTTTAGCTAAAATATGAATTGATATGTAAACTCCCCTTCATTTTTTATGCAATGTGTCAGCAGAGAATATTGAAACCTTTTGTTCAGAGCAGCACTGGCACATCTGCTCTAATAAATGAATGTTCCAGTCACAAGTGACTCATTTGGCAGGAAGAACAATTTTATTTCCCAGAATAAATGGAATAAAAGGAGATCAGAGAAAATGAGGATGGAAAAGCATTTTTAGAAAATACGCAGATGTGGTGGTGGCAGCCATGGCACGCTCACTGGCTGCGGCAGGGGCAGCAGGTGAGGGAGGAGGGACGGTCGTCACAGTCACGGGGAGCCAGGAATGGCCGCACTGTGGTGCTGTCGGCAGTGGTGAGGTGGAAACAAGTGTTGGTTCTCAATGAAGGTTCAATTCTTACTGTGCAGTGGTTTGTCGTTGCTCCCTTATACGCTTCACAAGAGCTTTAGGAAGTGACCACGAGCAATGCCTTCACTCTCTACGTGAGGTCGAAACCACAAATATGATCCTGGGGTCAGGCCGCAGAGCCCCGATTGAAACCTATGCCTGTCTAATCTCAGACCTTGTGTTCTTAATCACTACAATATTATTTATCAGTTCTGGTATGTACTTCGGTGTGGATACGGTGCTTTAGACCTCAAATGACGACCTCCTGCTGTCTTTTAGCTCCCCGTCTCAAGCCCCTGACGTACGAACATGCTTGAGAGAGTGTGCTGAACTCTTGGGAGAAGGTCCTAATCCATCCGTCCTAGTAGATGCACGCAATGCTTCCTGGGAATTGTTTGACACAGTTTGTGTGCAAATGCCAGGGACTGATGCTTCTCAAAGTCGATGCTTTCTGTGTGTCTTTGGGTTTTGCCTGGGAAGCAAATGCACAATAGACAGGGGAACGCCTCTTACCAAACCATGAGTATGAATGCCAATCAGATTTTATGTTTGACTTTATTTTATTTCAGACCTCCCAATACTTGGGTTTTCCAACTTAGCAGTAATCCTTGGGCTCTGAGTCTTCTTCCAGACTGTGACAAAGCCAGAGTTCATTAAGTTGAATTTGAAATTGCTTAGCTAGTGCTTGCTTGTCAGAACCTGTTTTAGTATTGGTTCTTGAGAATGAGACTTGGATCAGGATTGTTTCACTACATTGTCTCTCTAGACTGGTGGTGGTTATGTTATGTACTGACCAAGACCCCTCTTTACCCTCGACATATATGCTACCTCCATGATATGAAAATCTTGCAATGTATCATCCAATTTCTAAGGCATGATGTGAGAAAAGCAACAGATAATATTGCCAAACACCTGAGAGGGAGCAGAGGCCAGAAGGCAGGTGGATCTTTGCCATGAACAGCCTGCCTTGCCTCATCAAACCTTAGTTTTCACTTCTGCAGAAAGGAGAGACTGCAGACCCCAGCTCATCAGATGCTCTGATGATTAGACGAGACTGTGCAGGCATATAGATAGTGCCTTTCTTCATCTTCTTTATTCTCAGGACACAGGGGTGTGACATGAAAGATGCTGTCTTCGTTTCTGCTGAGGCATCTGAAGACCAGCCCCAGGGAATGACACGGTCACTATGCCCAGCCACAAAATCCCAGGTGGGCAGGGAAGAGTGAGGTACTGGAGCGATGGAAGCTCTTGCCATAGGGAAGGATGCCCACATATGTGAGAATGTTCTTCAAATGGGGCCAGGACAACCAGCAGGGAAAGCACTCGATCCCATAGAACATGAACAATGTGTCCTCCTCGGTGTTTTCTGTGAGGGTTTGGACTCCCAGAGGCATCATAAACTTTTCTTTTTGAAAGTAGACCAGTTGTAATAGAGAGTAAATAAATGAATAGTCCATTGGGTTCGTTGCCCAACCAACAAGTTTTCAGTCAATAGCTTTTAAATTTTTAAGACAATGAAATGAAACAGAAATAGAGAACATCTTAAATTGATTGAGAAGTTGGAAGGAACTGAATTGAATCCCTCTAAAGTTGACATGTTGAAATTCTAACACCAGTTTCAGGATATTTAAAGATAGAACATGCAGGTAGGAGGGTTAACTAAGTCATGAGGGCAGGGATGGGATCCACGCCCTTAGAGGAAGAGACAGGTTCACTGCCCACTCCTTTATCGAGTGGGAACACAGAAAGCAGGAAGGGATTCTTTTTTTAATTGATATTTTTATTGTCCAAAATTAGATATATTGTTTTAGTAAATATTGTGTTGGTATCCTCAATTCCCTCCTCCCTGTCCCCAATCCACTGGGTATCCTTCTCGGCGGGCATACTGGATCATTCCATGGGGTAGGAGGTTATAGATAGCACAGGAGGCATCCAGGTCCCCCCCCCTTGTGTTTTGTTGCTGAGGGGAGCCATGTCTCTGGATATTCTCCCCCACCATGGTTCTTACACTCTTTCTGCCCCCTCTTCCACTTAGTTCCCTGAGTCATGGTGGGTGAGATTTAAGACTGCTTTATTGTTGAGATCTTAGTGGTCTCTGTACTTCTGCTTTAGGTTGTGTTGAAATTACTGGTGTCTGTCTCACTGACTTATCCTGGGTTGACTGATAGGTCTCTTCCTATCCCGTCACTCTTTCAAGGGTTTCATTTGGGGAGCTACAGGATAAGCATGGGGTGGTTTGTCTCTTGCCAGGATGTCAGCCCTCTACCTGTAGCTCATTGGTGGAGTTGGAATGACCTCAGTTCTCTCACTGCCTTCTGAAAAATACAAACAGGATCTCCATTGGAGAGTGAGGTCAGTATGGGTTAAATGCGACACCCATTTCTAATTTGACGAGATTCTATTGGGATTAGCCTCTCTGTAGTTCTCTACTAATGGGAGTTTCTCCTTGGGGCCCAAATTCTTGCTTCCCATAGGATTTTGTTCTGAGTCCCAATTCCAGTTAAGGGCTCCTTGACACTAAGTGAATTTCTTGGTCAATTTGAAAGCTGTTGACTACCCCCCTCCAGGTTAGGACACCTCTATTGCCCAAGTGATCACTTCTTGGCTCTCTGATCTCTCCCAGGAGGCAGTGTGTTCAGCTTTTTCATGGCAACAGTCTGCATTGTATAGCAGTGGTCTCTGCTTTCTCCAAATATTATTGACCAATTTCCCATGGCCGCTTATGTAACACCTTCCAGCACTACATGTATGCAAGGAAGGGATTCTTGATCTTGGACTTCTAGCTTCCATCAATGAGAAAATAAATGTTTGTTGTTTCAGCTACCTCCTCTGTGGTGTTTAATTACAGCAGCCTGAGGTAAGACAGAGCTCTTCATCATTACTCTTAACGGGAAATCTCTGTATGTGGGCCCGGAAGTCACCAGATACTGAGGGGTACTAATGACCAGAGTAGCAGGGCCTAGAATCATCCAGAATGGCACAGCCTAAAGTCCAGCCCTCTGGAGTAGGAATCTTCTTGGGAGGCTACAAAGATCCCAGACTTTAGAGTTGTCCAGTGGCTTCTGATATGTGGCCAGGTGTGCAAATCATGGATCAAGTGAAAATGTTAGGGGCAGGAATATACTTTTATATTCATATTACAAAGACACATTCGTGCCCAGGATTGTAGAAACTTCGCTGAGCATATACACACTTGTTAATGATTTGTTGTTGTGAATTCACCATCGCCAGTCCAGATGCCCCTGGAGGACCACTGGGTTGATACAGGAAGTAGATTGAGCTCTTTAAGAAGTATCTGAGCCCAGACACCAGATGAGTGGGGAAAGAATGCGAGGAATGATGGTGAGAGGAGCAGGCCTCATAGCTTCACAGGTCTTAGAAACAGGACTGACCACATGGCCGGAGGGAAAAGGCGGCATTCTGGAATGATGACTGCCTTTGTCTCCCTCCGCCCCGTCCTTTATAATGTGCTGGATGGAGAGGAGGTAGAAAGCAGCTTTAAAAAAATATGACCCCACTGCTTTCTCAGACCATGGCTCTGAATAAATTGCAGCCAAGAGATTCCTTTCTGTCTCTGCTGACTGACCTTTGTGGTGACAGGCAGCACAAAGCCAAGCATTCTGCTTTGCAGACTTTGCCAGCTGAGAAGCCTTGACCAGTCTATATTCTGGAAGACTCATCTTGTAGAAGGGTGGGAACAGCAATGCTGACAGTTACTGGGCCCACTTTCTTCTAAGCCCTAAGCACCCACTGTGCATTGCATTATGTTAGCTTATTCAATTCTTACAGAAAAATTTCTTTTTTAAGGAATTTTAATGTTGAGAGAGTGAGTTGACCTAAGTGTCCTATGAGGAATCCTACAGCTGTTCATAAGAACACTAGGTACACCGGCAGGCGTATTAGACACCAGAGCTGCAGATGTCTGATGGCGTCTTCATTTGTGCTGATTCTAGAACCCAAATTACACTGGCTTTCATTAAGTGTTGAATCCATTACAGTTATTGTTGGTGTTTATGGCAGACTCGAAGTGACAGCCTGGGTTCCAGGACAGAACTCCATTTATGTGCCAACACCAAGATGACATGTCTTCAGGAACACAGGGGGGTTGGATTATGTCCAGACTGAAACGAACTCTCATAAAAAGGAAACAAAGCAATTAATTGAATCTTCTAATTTTGGAATGAAAAGGCTTAGGTTGAAATACATACACAATGCCTGCTCCTAACTTTGAAACCACTCTGTGTCTGATGGCATCGACTGAATAATAATTCCCTCCTCAGATGGTGGTCATGGAATAAAGCTGAGGATTTCTGATGTGTGGAGCTCTCAATAGGTGGTACTTATTAATGTATTTTATTATCTATGAGTAAAATGTTTGACCTTTTTGGAACATGAAAGCTAAAAATTTAAGCCATCAGCTTTGCCTTTGATGCCTCTTCTAGAACAGCAGGAAGTCTGGAAAGCATGTCCTCGTAGCTCAGGCAGAGCAGTGTCCATGGAAGGCCAGTGCAGGAGCCCTGTCCTCCTGCCCAGGTAACTGGTTCTGCCTCAAGGTGAAGTCCAGGCCTGTAGCTTCTATGGGAAACCTATCTTCACTGTTTGGCTGGGACTAAACCAGCTTCTTGCTGTCTTTGTGAATGATGAACAGACTCCAAAGAGTATGCCTAGCCTCCTACATGTGGGTACCTCTCCAGACAAAAATATGTTCCAGAGAATGTGAGTTTGTGGTAGCCTGTGACTCAGAACTCTGAAAGCTCAGAGCCCACGGTGTGAAGGCCCTGCTGTCATCATCTGCAGTGCTGTGATCTTCCACCGTTACTTTATTACTTGAAACAGAAGGCTAGTTATCATAGTCTCATCCATTTATTGGGAATTTATCGTGTGGCAGCCTCTAGGCTAAGTCCTGTACACACACTGCTATTTCGTGTGATCATCACTCTACGACTAAGTACTCGTATTATCTGCAGTAGAGAGACCAGGAAAGTAGAAGTCAGGAGCTAAATTGATATGGGGCCACCCAGCAAAAATGTGGCAGAGCCCAGAATTGAATACAGGCTGTTCGACCTCAGAGTTAGGAGACAAACATTCGCTCTAGCTGTCTGAGTGATTTTCCAAAGACTCCATGGTGAAAGGATGCTCTCTTCCGTGTGAGCTCATTCTGACACCCATTTCCCCCACGTCTAAACCCCTCCTTTGTTTATCACAACAGCCAGCGAACTGATTGGAGTCATATAACCAAAATTTGCCTTCAGATAAACCTTGCCCAAACACATCTACTCTGAAGACAGGGCTGCCTGCAGAGGCAACGTCTAAAGAGTGATCATTTCTCCACATGGGCAAAGTCATGGTGAGAGCTGAGCACTTACCTGGGAAATGCGACCGGTGTCAACAGCATCCGAATAATGGAAAACAATCATCTCTTTCCCCTCGCTGGAGGGTTCGGTGTGGTGGTTTCTGCCTTTTGTTTTGTCTTCTGAGCTTTCCAAGTAATTGTTCCATCTGTCCACTTCCCTTTGCTTGAGCAGTCACAGCAGAGGACAGTTAGAAGTCAAGTAAGTGACTGACATGCCAGGAAAACCAAAGCGTGGGAGGTGGTGGGAAGATGCTGGGCCAAGGATTGGAAATATACTACAGGACCCCTGCGCCACAGAGGAAGTGACGAAAGGAGAGTGGGGAGGGAACTCAGTGGAAACGTGCTCACAATGGGATTAAATGCAGAGCTGATAGCCAGGCTAAAGTAAGTGTGGAGCAGGAAGCCACAGGAACTTACATCGTGCCACTTCTCTGAGTTAGCGAGTCAATGAGTGTGACCTCCAGTTCCCTCTTTTACAGATAAGGATTTACAGACCCAGGGAAGTCAAGGAGTTTGCAAGGACCTCAAAGCTAGTCAATGGAAGAGCCAAGACTTGGATCTAAATGGGTGTAACACAGATGTCTTGTGGTTCAGGCTACTCTAAACCAGGGGTCCTGGCCAGTGGTGAAGCATAGTTCTGGGGAAGATGCTTATTACACACCAAGATATATATGCATTCATAAGTAAAATGCTTAGAAGTAAAACTCAATTAGAACTTCAGTTTACAGTCTCACAGACAGGTTAAGTAACTCATGTAAGGCTATGACACCATTAACTAGTTGATAAAGGGCTGGGGAGATGGCTCGGCCATTAAAGGCGCTTGGTTATAAAGCTTGTCACGAAGCCCTGGGTTGCCAGTCCTTCCCTTCCCTTCCCTTTCTCTTTCCCTTTCCCTGTCTCGGTCTCTTTCTTTCTCTTTATTTTTCTTCTCTCTCCTTGCTCATAGATAAATAATTGTTTTTTTTAAGTAGGTTGTTGTTAAAGAGTTTGAAAACAAGTCTCTGAACTCAAAAACTGGTCTTTTTTTAAATATATATTTATTGTTCATAATGAGTTACATTATTTAGTGGGCAAACCATGCGTTGTTATCCCGACTTCCCCAATTTCCCCCCTCCCCCTCCCTGATCAGTTGTATATCCTCCTCCGTGGGCTGTCTGGATTAGTCCTTGTGGCAAGGGATCCTGGATATCCTAGGACTCATCCCGGTCTTCCTGGCCCAAGTCAGTTGTTACTGATGGGTGTTATGCCTCCGGACTGTCTCCCCCACCACGGCTCTCACAATCTTTCCGCCCCCTCTTCGGCTCAGTTCCCTGAGTCGTGGTGGGTGAAAAACTGGTCTTTTATATACTAAAAAATCCCTTTCCTTTCTTACTTGTAAATTTTATGCATGTATGTATGTATGTATGTATGTATGTATGTATGTATGTATGTGAGATGATCTTATTATGTTGTCCAGACTGGTTTTAAATGTGTGTGTTGACATGATCCTCCTACCTCAGCTTCCAAGTAGCTTGGGGTACAGACATATTTCATGCAATTGACTTTCAAGTAAAGCAAAATATCAGGTTCTTAAAATTATATGCCACAGAATTTCATGTTTCAAAAGATATTTAGTAACAAAATTTAGTTAGTAAAACTACTACGTTAAGCAAGATTAAGCATTTCTAAATCTAAGCCTTCTCATAGTATCTGACCTGTAAACACCCACCGTAACAAGAGAGGAAGAGATACATTCCCAGTACGGTTAATCCATCTCATTGAAGGGCTCATGAAAAGGGAAAATCAATTCAGACAAGTTAAATGAAGAATTGCTGGAACTTACAACCAGGAAGTTAGCTTGTGCCTGGGCTTGGGTAGCAGATCTTCTTGGTGCTAAAGTGCCTCTCTAATGAAGGGGAAGACAGGGTGACGATGCGTCTTCGTGTCAGGGTATAAACTCTGCAACTGAAATGTGGAGGGTTGAAGGAGGCATCCAAAAATAAATTTTCAAATGGACACACATGAAAAACTTAGTTTCTATTTTACTTTGAAGATGTACTTTCTATGTATTTGCCTAAGCTGTACAATAAAATTATATCAACATTTATGAACCTTGAATTGAAAGGAAAGGAAAGAGAAGGCGTTGACTCCAGGGCTTCCTAGATCCTGGCACAGGGAGGTTCACAGCTAAGCACACAGGCTATTCTTACGGTCAGCCCACTTCTATCAGGCACTAACGGTGGAGAGGAATACAATGATGGCTCTCAAAAACTGAACTCGAATGCACCAGCAGATGTGAACCCAACTCTAACATCCTATCAGGTATGGCACAGAAATCTCGTGCAGAAACATGGCTACAGGTAGTGAAGGTGATGGCACGCAATGACCACATATGATGGACATCTCACACGCCTCCCACCCTGCTCCATTCTGCTCAGTGAACGGTAACTCGATTCTGCCCATCCCTGGGGCCAAAGCCATCTGGACCTCAGCCTGATCTCGGTTCTTGCTTCAGCTTCCTAGCTGATAGTTCTTGCTGTTTCACTTGTTCCTTTTAAAATTATTAGTATACATTGCTTGTTCAAAATACTGGGCTTCATGATGTTTTCATCCATGTGTACAGTGTACTTCGACCCTCTTTAACTTTCCTTGTCAAGTCCCCTTCCCACCGCAGAGTCCCCTTACCTCCACCCCCTCTACTCCCTTGTCTATGGGCACAGGCATAGGTAACACAGAGATGGACATAGACATGTATTCTGCATCGGAGGGAAACATGATCTTTGTCTGGGTCTGGCTTATTTTGCCTAATAGGATGATCACCACTTTCATACATTTCCTTGAAAATGACATAGAAAGTACATCTTCAAAGTAAGATAGAAATTTCATTGATTTTAGGCCACTATGGCTGCTTACTTTAAGTTTTTCATGCGTGTCCATTTGAAAATTTTTTTTGGGGTGCCTTCTTCCACCCTCCACATTTCAGTTGCAGTGTTTAGACCCTGACACTAAGATGCATCGTCACCCTGTCCTCGCCTTCATTACAGAGGCACTTTAGCACCAAGAAGATCTGCTACCCAAGCCCAGCTTTATTATGTGTGAATGAAACCATTGTGATTTTGTAGCCCATTTTCTCTACCTGCTGTTGACTGTGTAGACTGGCTTCCTGTCTTGGCTATTGTGAATCGTGCTTCAAGGAGCATGAGTTGCAGGCGTCGCTTCGAATCCCAGGATTGTGCGACACTTCCATTTTAGTCTTGCTAGAACCTTCATACTAATTCCCACAGTGTCTACATCAGTTTACACTTCAGTCAGCAGGTATTAGGGTTCCTTTTCCTTGGTCCTTGCCAGCATTTGTTATTGATTTTCTTGGGGAGAGCCAGTCTGCCTTCTTGCTTTTCCACAATGGAACCAGATTTCTCCGCTTCACCCCACCAATAATGGCCTTTTATTTCATTCAGAGGACAAGGGAGAAATCTTTATAATATCTAAGTGTTTAAGCCCCATGTGAGCTGTCCCACCCACACCCTGCCTGCCCTTCCCTCTTAACCACCCTCAGCAGCCACTGCAGCCTCCTTACTGCTCGTGCCTGCCTGTGGGATTTGCTCAGGCTGTGGCCTCTCTCTGCAGTGGCTTCTTTGAGGTCTCTGGACAAACGACCTTGTTCAGAAGACCTCATTACCTTTCCTATGGCAACTGGCACTCCTTTGTCTCTCTGCTCCTCCTATCCCCGTAGCACTGTCTGTCTTCCTGCAGCACCTTGCTTGCTGCATCCGCGGGCTTTTGAAGAGTTAGTTGCCTTCCATAAAGATTTGCTGAACCATGTATGAGAGGAAAAATGCCAGCCAGGAAGCTTGGGGAAATGGCACCCTTCAGCTCCTCGCCTTGTGATGTGCACATCTCTTGCATGAAGCCATAGGAGGCAAAAAGTGCCTTCAGCCCTGCAGAGCAGCATTTTCCCTGGCAGCGCCTCCTCCATCTTTTTTCCGAATCTGCACGGCAGGCTCATGGGACAGGGAGCCAGGTGTGTGTGTGGAGCTTTACGGGCTCTGCACACCTGGTTGTGAGGAGATGCTTTTCCTAGTGACAAATGCTCTAGGCAGAGAGAAGGCTTCTGTCATGTGGGAACAGTGTCATCTGAAAGACAGAAATGCAGGTCATCAAAACCATTAAGCTGTGGGAATTTCCTAATAGTGTCCTCTTGTTCTTAGCATAGGTGTAGTTTTCGGAAAAATCAAGATTTACTAATTTACAATTAATGATTTGCTTAGCAAAGGATATCTAAGATTCCTCTTAGCCAGTAGGTTTCCTCATGCACAGAGGGCAGAATCTTGGTTGAGGAAATTCCACTGGCCCTTTAGCAAGAGAGGCCCGAGTTGGAGGTGTGCGAGGTAGGGAGGCCTAGACTCCAGGGCAAGTGATTCCGATGACAGCTTTGCTACACTGATTCCAGGACCTCGGCCCCTCGGAACCCCTTTGCGTTTCCCTTTGGCTGAGTTGCCAGGCCTAAGTCAGTTGTGCTGATCAAGGGCCCAGCCCAGAGCCAGCCCAGCAGCAGGCGGAGCGGCGCCAAAGGGACCTTGGCAGCTTCCACCCAGCAGGTCTGGATCCAGCATCCGACTCTTCATCACCACCTTGGCCCAGAAGTGCTTCGGCTCATTTCCCAAGAGGCCGTTGTTGATGGCGCTCGCCTCTCTGAAGACTTGCCAGAAGCTCCCCTACCATCCTGGACCTGAATGACCATCTCTTAAGGATCTTGTTTCCATGCCTACAGATTCTGAGTCTTCACTTCCTGCTTCTCTTTGCTGCCAGTCGTTATTTTAGCATCTGCATTTGGAGCTTCTAATTCTCTGTACATCTCGTCCATCGCAAGGACAAGAATGACAAGTGAGGGCTGGAGAGATGGCTTAGCGGTTAAGGCACTTGCCTCCAGTGCCTAAGGCCCCAGGTTCAATTCCCCAGGACCCACATGGGCCAGACCCACAAGGTGGTGGCCCTGGTGCATATTCTCTCTCTCTCTCTCTCTCTCTCTCTCTCTCTCTCTCTCTCTCTCTCTCTCTCTCTCTCCTTAAAAATAAATAAATAAAATATAAAAAGATTAAAAAAATATATTTAAAAAAATGACAAGTGAGACTCTCCTGATCAGCGGGCAGCGTTTCCCTCCGTTGTCATTCTGGCAAGGCACTGTCCGATTCCCCTGTTTGCAAATGCTCTGGACAGTCCCCATCTTGCCAACTTCATCATTTTCTTCTTGTAGCAAGAAAAGAAAGGCTCTAGAAATTCATTTTTCCTTATAGTTTAATTGAATTGATGGCAGTGTCACAAAATAAAATATAAATTTGACAAATAAGAAAGATGTATATCCTAGGATTAGGCAACCTCTGGAGCTGTAAAAATTCTCCAAGGCATTTATTTGCAAATTGAACTCCATTTGCATATTTCATAAGCATAAAACAAACATATATTTCAGGTGGCCTCTCCATATCTGCATAACAGAATGACTGCAGATTCACTCTTCATTTTAATATCCTCACTATAAATCTGTTCCCTTAACTTGCAGGAAAACTAGGTTTCTCCACTCTGCTTTTCTCCATCTATTCAAAACAGATCCAATAACTTCCAATGTCAACATTACCCAATTGCATTGGCCAAATCTTATCTGTGCATTTCAGTTGCACAGGCAGAAGTATGACCTTCCTGAGACAATTGCAGCTGTCAGAGACTCAAGGCAGAGTTTTGTGCCAGGATGGCTTGTGTAGCCTTCATGTACAGGCATGAGAAGAAATCCAGTTAGGCCATTGCATGTTTCTGTTGATGTCAGAACCCATGTAGCAGAGAACACCACTCTCAGATCCAAGGTGGTTTGAATGTAAAATGTCCCACATACACTCATGCGAGTGAACGCTTGATCCTCAGCTGATGGTTCTATTTTGAAACATTGTGGAAACTTCAGGAGGTACAGCTTTGGGGGAGAACGTGATTCACTGGGAGTAGCCCCTGATGTTCTCTCTCTCTCTCTCTCTCTCTCTCTCTCTCTCTCTCTCTCTCTCTCTCTCTCTCTCTCTCTCCTCTGTCTTTCTCCTTGCTGATATGATGACATGACACTGGCTGGCTGTTTCTGCCATGCTTTTCTTGCTGTGATAGACTTCCCCTAAAAATCGTAAGACAAAAATAAATGTTTTCCTTCCTTAAAATGCTTCTGGTCAGGTGTTTTGTCCCAGCAATGAGAAAGCAATTGAAATATAAGGGAATAATCAGTAAAGCATTTAATGTGCAAGCCACTGTTTGGCTTCTTGTCACTTCTGTTTTTTTATAACTATTAAATAGGATACATTGTGTCATGGACATGTGTAGAGGACAACTTTGGGTGTCAGTCGTTGCCATCTTTCTTAACATTGTTAGTGAATATTGGCATAATAGTAATGTGATGCTTAGAACAAGTGCTTTTACTGTGCTTTCCGCAGAAAACATGGTCTGAAGGAGTGGGACACAGGATGGACAGATTTGGTTAGTAAGTTATAGAGACGAGGGTACCAGTAGAAAGTCAGGGTAACTAGGCAATTTAAAGATTGTCTGTTTTGGTTAGATGTAAATACAAGCAGAAAAATAATTATGAAAGCTCCTGATAAAAGAGCAAAGGAATGCAGAATGTAAATTGAGCCTATTTTTTAACCGTAAGCAGATGGTAAGCAGTAAGTTTTCAATAGTTGAAAAGGAAGAAGAGATGAACACAGTTCGGATTTCCCCTCATTGCAGAGTTCCAGATAAAGAGGTGGCTCTGGGGAGCTCTGCACAGCGTTCTTCAGCTTGTTGAGCATCTGGTCTGAAAGCAGTGTTGGACACTGGGTTCACTTGAAACACCTGAACACAAATGAGATACGTGAGCCTCACACTGTTGAGTTTCCAGAACATGACACAAGAAAGGACTCAGGTGGACCCCAAACGGTTCTCTGAGTTGAGGAGATGGGGTGGAGAGTCTCCAAGACACTAGATCAATAAGAATTTGAGGAATACAGGCTGGAGGCTTTCATAGACATAGTACTCCAGGTGTTCAGAGGCCTCCCATCAAGTGTTTCATAGGATACTGATTATCTCAGAAACAGCAGCAGCCACACAGAGAATTAGAATGAAAACAGAGGTAGGAATAATGCCATTTTCTATCCACCAACTGGAAAACTTCATAATGCAGGAGGTATTGTTAAAAGTTCTTAAGATGTTATATCTTCAGGAATGAAAATATGAACTAATAATAAAGATTTGGTTTAACTTAATTTTAATAGCGAGACATGAAGAGATCAAAATGCTTCCAAATTTATCTCTCCAAAAAGCCAGTAGATATGGAAATCAAAGTAAGATCTACAGTATTGTCTAATAAAAAAAAAACTACTTGACATGTAAATGAGGAAAAGAAAACCTACTATAGGAAAAAAATGTCATTAATTGAAACTTACATAGATAAAACAGGCTAAAGCATTGCATCAACATTGTATTGCAAATGTCCAAAAATAAGTACAGTCAGAGAAGAAATAAACACTTAGAAATTACCCATCTGGTGGCTGAAGAGATTTCTCAGTGGCTCAGTGCCTTGCCTGCAAAGCCTAACAAGCTGGGTTCAATTCCCTCTCTACCATGCTTTCCCCACCATGATGAAGCTTCCCCTCAACACTGTAAATGGAGACAAGCCCTTACCTTTCCTCAGCTTCTGGTTGGATGTTTTGTCCCAACAACAAGAAAGTACCTGCTACAAATACAGAGTGAGAACCTTTCTCAAAACAAAGCATCCTGACCACCTGACTGAGGGTGTGGATCAGCTAGAACTGCTTCATGCAGGGACACAATCTCCTTGAAATTTCTTAAAATATTCAATAGTGCTTTCCATGTGATCTGGCCCTGAGAATTTCCCAAGAAAGATTAAGGCATACATATACTTATATATGAATGTTTCTACCATTTTTATGTAAACATTGAAAACAGGCAAAATGCAGGTAGGTGAGCTAGAGACTAAAGTAGACACACCCACCATGGCTTAGGGTGGATGGATAAGAATACCCAAAGGCAGAGGCATTGCTCCACCCACCCAGCCCCACAATGACTGGCTAAGAGATCCATAGCTGGAACTGGGAACCAGTAAGAATGCTATGGAGACCAAGATTATGGACTCCAATGACTCCCTCTAGTCTTTAGACAATATATGTATGATTATTAGTTTGTGGGGGCCAGGGGCAGACTGTCATGGTTTGATCCAGGTGTCCCCCACAAACAAATGAATGCGTTCTGAATGATTGATTCTCAGCTGATGGCAGTTTGGGTTTTACAACCTCACTGAAGTTGTGTTGCAGGGAGTGGGTTTACGGGTGTTATAAACCAGCTTCCCCTTGCCAGTGTTTGGCACACCTTCCTGCCGCTATTTTTAGTGCTGTGGGCGGAGGTGATGTCCACCCCTCTGCTCATGCCATCGTTTTCCCTGCCAGGATGGCATATAAGATTCATGATACCTTACCTCCAATCTCCAGTTAATTATCCAATTATGCCTTCAAAAGATTTTTCATGTGTTTAATTGTAACAGAGAGAGGGAGGGAGGGGAAAATAGAGAGAGAGAGAGAGAGAGAGAGAGAGAGAGAGAGAGAGAGAGAGAGAGAGAGAACATGGGCATGTCAGGGCCTATTGCAGCTGCAAACTCCAGACGCATGTGCCACTTTGTGCATCTCGCTTTTCGTGGGCACTGAGGAACTGAATCTGGGCCGGCAGGCTCTGCAAGCAAACACCTTTAACCACTGAGCAATTTCCCCCCCTCGCAAAGGCTTTTAAAAGAGAAAAATGGAGGGGCTGGGAGATGGCTTATTTGATATAGTGTTTGGGTTCAGATGCCCACCATCCCAGCACTTGGGAAACAGAGGTAGAAGGATCGTCTTTAGTTCGATGCTACCCTAAGACAGCATTGTGAATTACAGGACAGCCTGGGCTAGAGCGAGACCCTACCTTGAAAAACCTACAAAATAATAATAACAATAATAAGGATAAGGTGGAGAATGATTGCGGAAGACACTTGACATCCTGGCCTCCACACACATGTCCATCCACACGCACACAATCATCCCCATATACACACATACCATTCACACATAAATGTGCCAGGAAAGAGAGCACTACATTAGCAAGTAATTAAAACCTTATCATAAATATTAGGTAACTATTACAAAGAAAAGATAAAGTAGCTTGCTTTGATCTAGACTGCTTTTGAATCATATTACCAAATAACATGTTGAGCACAAAAATATAGCTGCCTTCTCATTTTCTCAGTATCTAACACACACACCACTGCACCATCTGTTGGAGGGTACAAGGCACCTCCGTTTCCTTGGATTTGTTAATTAAGGTGAGTAGGCTGCTGAGAAATAGTGTAGCATTATCGTTTCTTGGAGAGTACAAATACTTATTTTCTTTGTTCAACAAATCAATTTTAAGGATGCAACTTCGGGAGGGCAATAAGGAAGGAGCAGTTTTACTGTCTCAACAGCCCAGGACTCCTTCAGCGCATGCCTGCCTCTCTGCGAACTCCTAGCTGATTCTACTTCCCAAGAGTCAATGGAACACGGCCACTTCCCTCCATCTCTCTTCCCTTTCTTCCAGCAGATGGACTGTTGTGATGGTCAATGTAGCCAATTAACAATTTGTTCGATTGCCGATTAAAATTGTCCAGTAAATTAAACCTGTGAATTAATCTGATGGTGGTTTCTCTAATCATTCTAAATGGCTGATTCGACCCTGGGAAAAGGAAAAAGGTGATTTTTTTCAAACCTGACTTTTGACTCTCTCTGCCTGCTCCAGGTCTTTATGAGCTTACTGGCAAGTTGGGGGTGCATGGTGGCCTGTCTTCCCTAAATACTGTGGCAGATGCTAAGATCAAGTGATATATGGAGTGTTGAAGAGGAAAACACAACATAGAAGCTGGCTTTTGAGGGCTGTGGGGGTGGATCAGTGGATAATGCACTTACAACTTGAGCCTGAGTAGCTGAGTTGGGATCCTCAGGCCCCACCTAAAAGCTGAACACAGTGATTGGCTTCTATGAGCCCAGCCTGCTGGTGGCATAATTGCAGGCAGAGACAGGAGGATTTCCAGGAAATTCCCAAACAAGCTGGCCTGGCAGAGCAGTGAACAGCAAGAACAGAACACTTGAAATCCTGCCTCAAATGAGGTGGAATGAAAGGATGGACCCCTGAATGCTGTCCTGTGACCTCCAAACCTATGCCACGGCACGTGTGTACACCCCCTAAACACTCCCCACACATATACACACACACACACAAAAAAAACAACTGTCTTTATTATGAAGTCTGAAGTTCCCTACTTTTAGCTGCCTCATAAGCAGCTAAGTATCTTAGAGCTAAGTCTGATTCACTAGGTGGGAAAATGTCTCCTTCGGGGTGGGGGGTGGGGGGGCTGGTGTATTAGCAATCATTCCCACTGAAGGTCTGTTCTAAGTGATAACGTTCTTACAGCAGCCCTCACGGGTTGCACTATTTCAGCCTCTTTCTATATAGTCACACACACACACACACACACACACACACATGTCCTACAACATGATGCATTTTAAGGCAGATTACTTTTAGAGAACACTCTGTGAGCAAGGTTCTCCTCTTCCTCCCTCCCTTCCTGTTGCCCCTCTCCCACTCCCTGTCTGCAGAGAACTACTTTGCCAGCACTAAATCCCAATCAATAAGAAGCTTTATTCGCTGCATGTCTCACCCTCTGTTCATTGTATTCACCAAGTGAGCTGGCATGCAAGAGACAGCACAAAGGCCAGCCTCAGATCTGCAGGATCCTGGACATCAGAGCCCAGGCAGGCTTGACATGTGCAAGGGGCTTCAGTGTTCTCAGCTTCTAAATGAAGAGATCAGACCAAATGAGTTTCAAGGGCTGACCAACTTCCAAAACCAACTATCATCCAGTCCTAGAAATGAGAGGAGGGTGCCATCAGTGAGCCGACTTCCTGGCCATTACGTGAGACTGGATAGGGAGAAAGGAATGATCATTTTCCAGGATGTTTAGCCACTAAATCAGCAGCAGCCTTATGGCAGAGACACTGCTCATAAACACAGTTACCATAACAACAGGAGTGTCATTTGGCACTGGGCTTGGGGTAAGCTGTCAAGGTCTGTAATGTAAAAAAAACAAATTTCCTTTCTAACTATGCTGTCTTAATTATCCCCACTATCCATTTTAGTATTCGAATACATCTCCTCAAAGAGAATTCATTAAGCATAGACATCTCACCAAACCATCGCACAAGGTGGCCTGGTAGTAAAAGGAGATGGTAAACTAGGTCTACTGCTAAGGGACTTTCCTCGGTCGTAAATTCTTTCTCCTGTTGGGACCTCACTTCTGAGTCTGCTGTAGGTCCGTCGCATCAACTCCCTGTTCATCCACAGAGCTGGGTGAACAGAGCCTTGAAATAGCTGTGAGCCGACGAGAGAAATGACTCTTGGGATGCAGCTGCAGTGGGCTGATCAGTTATTGTATAGATAAAAGTTGTTTATACAGAGGAAAAGGCAGAGGCAGGGGCATAGGCAGCAAGGGATTGGTAGGGGCAGGGTAGGGGCCAGTAACCTGTGGATGTCTCATTTGCATAGATAAATTGGGGGGGTTCTAAGTGACTCTAGACTTGTATAGAATGGTGATGGCTGCAGAGGAACTGTTATTGTTTAGGTTTGTTATTACAGCTGGAGTGAGTTTAGGCCTTGATTTGCTTGCTTATCTCAGGGCTCAGCTATGGCCTGCCTGGAGGCTGGAGGGTCCAGGGTATGCTTGAGATTTATGGGCCCTCAGACTCATCTTGACTTCCTTTAACAGGAGATGGTCCCGGACATCTTCCAGTCTCAGCAAAACCCTATATCCTCCATGCCTCTTAGCAGAGTCCCACAACTGGAGGGCTGGAATATGACATCTGCAAAATGGTGAGGATAAACTAGGTGTTGTTAGCCAGAGATTTGCAATTTCATGGCACAAAGAACTTAGCCTGCAGTTCTGTGCTATGTGACCAACCTAATTCAAACTGATTGACATTACAGTTTTTGAGGTTAATCTAACATTTGGGTCATTCACAACATATTACAGATTGCCAGTTTCTGAATTAAAAAAAATAGCCAGTCTGGGGGCTGAGGGTAAGAGGTAAGAGTGCCAGCTGTGCAAACATGAGGATCCACATCAAAATGTGCAGGTGTGATGATGGATGCCTGCAACTCCAGCACTGAGCCTGGCAAAGTTAGGAAAGTCATTGGGGCTCACTGGTCAACCCGTCTAACTACAATCTAGTGCAAGTTCCAGGTTCAATGAGTGACACTGTTCCAAGGAAGTAGACAGGAGAGCTACAGAGGACCTGCTCCTGTGGCCTCTGTAGGCACATGCACAATGGTTCAGTCAGTTCCCTTGTCCAGGAGACTTGTCAGTCTCCTTTCAGGCTTTGACTGAGCTCATGTGTTTCCTCCACCAAAGGCCACTGTCAAATGATGGCATTGGTGATGTGACAAGGGGTTGGGCCACGCCACCTCTGTTCTCACAGTGATGACAGGAGCTGCAGACATGAATGCATAGATAGGCATGAGAAAAGCTGGCCACGTGTAAAATGTTTAATGAGCTGATATTTTCCCTGAGTTCAGAAGTCACCGCGCAGCAGATGTGAAGAACTCAGGCTATTCCTACTGAGGAAGCAACTCCTCAGCTGAGTGTCACCATGAAGGATTTTAGCCCGGTGTGTGTACCTGTGTGTGGTGTATGCACGTGTGTGACACTAATCAGATGATGTTACGAAATAGAGGTTACCCCTCCCAAGGGCATAATGTCTGTGGATAAGCATCATAAGGCAGGAGAACCCTGTGAACCCTCTGTCCATCACTGTCAGTAAGTCTATTAGTCATTTGCCTTGATTTTTCCATATGCAAAAGAGGTAGATTTCATATAAGCAAACTTCCTTCTAGAGATAAAATTCCTAGAAGCATGGGCACAAGCTCATATTTAAATAACTCTAAGTGCTGGTGTGTGTGTGTGTGTGCGTGTGTGTCTGTCTGTCTGTCTGTCTGTATTGCTCATATGTGCATGCTTTGGAGTTGAATGCGGCTGCTTGTTTTCAAGTACATGCATGATTTGTGACAACAGGTACAGTGTATACTCCCAAAGATCAAAACAAGTGTGAAAAATAAATGGTCACAGACCAAAAATGAGGGGCAAAACAAGCCACTGCTAATGTTCCCTAAGTGATAATTGCAGTTCCAGATCCCAGAAGGACAGCTAGCACTAGACAGGGCTAGCGACAAGGACCAATGGAGAATAAGACTAACACAGAATATGTGATGTTGAAATCCAAGATCAGGGCTCAAAAGACAAGAAAGGATTGGCACCAGGATGGTGAGCATAATCTGAATTAGTAAAGAGACTCTGGCTTTAAAAAAAAAAAAAAAGAACCATGCTGAAGAGCAAAGGAGCAGGAAACCCTATGTTCAGCTGTGGCCACTGTAGGGGACCCCTCCAGCTACATGTGAGAGTGTGGGCGCCACGCAATACCACATACACCACACCATCACTCACAAGACAAGGAAGCAGTTACCAGCTGGTGAGGGCTCGTTTCCAGGCAGAGCTGAGATGCCACCACCTGACTGCAGAGGACCCACCTGTAACAGTGGCCTTATGATGCTCCCGTCAAACTGGAGAAACACCTGTGGGAAACAGCCTGTTCTCGCAAGGGTGGAAGAGATGCAAATATCCACACACGAGCCAAAAAAGATCTGCTGCTCAGGAGAAAAACTACTTGTTTGCATTTTTCCAAAGGACCAGTATGGCTTTGACATTTCAAGGCTTTTTTTCTTATTGAAGTTAATCATTCTTAAATTCATATGTTCTCCCAAAATTTAACCATGCAATCTCCCCTGGATTCTCACACCTCATATAATTGACAGGATCAGTCATGTCACCATTCTCCAGAATTTTTATGACTTGAATTTGCATATTAGTAAATACATTAGAATATGCACCTTAGTGATAGACGTGTATGTGTGGTAGCTTGAATGTGGAATGCCCCCTAATCGCCTTGTGTGTTTTAATCCTTAGGCCTCAGCTGGTGGCGGTTTGCGAGATGCCTTGCTGGAGGAGGTCTGTTGCTGGGGGCGGGTCTGGGGTGTGATCGCCCAGCTTCCCCTTGCCAGAGCTCACCTCACTCTGGTTCCATCTTGCTAGCTGCTGCAGCAAGATGTGATGTCCAATATCTGCACTAGCATACATTTCTCTGCCATGCTGAAAGTTTCCTTCAAATAAATAAACCCTCTCCTCCCATCAGCTACTTGTGGTCGGGCTTTTGTCCCATCAGAGTGAAGGCAACTATGTTTGTAAAGAATAGAAGTCAGGAAAAAGCCATAGAACTGGCCCTGCTGGAAGTCCAACTTGACTTCAAAATAAAAACCTACATGGAACAAAATATGCCATGTTTGTCCCAAAATGGTTCTTCAATGCTCTGTTAACCGTTGCCTCATCCAGAGTCACTGTTTTGATTTGGGGGGGTTTCTGTTCTTTTGTTTTTCAACATAGGGTCTCATCTCACTCTGTCCCAGGCTGACATGGAACTCTGGAGTCCTAGGCTGGCCTCAAACTCACAGCGATCCTTCTTCCGCCTCTCTAGTGCTGGGATTAAAGGTGTCTTTTTCTTTCCTCTCCTTTTCCAGTCAGCTCTGATATGGCAAGTGCCAAAATGTGAGCAAAAGAGATGGAAATTCTCTGGCTGTCTGAGCCCTTAGATCATGTGAGCTGTAGAACTCAGTTTTCAAAAACTTTTGCCTTTCTTCCCCTCTTAACCCTCTAATGCACTGCCTCTCTCGTTTCCCTACCAGCTCAGAAGAAAACAATAGAAAGTATTAGCATTAGTATTAGTGCCACCACAGGCCCTTCAGAGCTGCTCTTGGATGTTGCCAGGGCCTGAGAAGGGACGAACTCCAATTGCTCCAGTTCAGTCCAGTCCTGGGATGGTCAGAGGAATGAGACAGAGCAGTGATTCAGGGCAGGACATGCCACTTGAAGACCAACCATTCTCCCAGGACTCACTCTCTAGGTCTCTCCCCCAAAGGAATGATACCTGGTGTGTACGTCTCCTCTTAGAAAAGCATGGTGACACTATGCATCTCTGTCGTGTTGGCCTCTAACCTGCTCTAACGTGCTGTTCCTAACCTGCAGTGTCTCCTTGTGTCGCTTTCAAGAGTAGGGATGCTCAGCCAGGACACGCTCTCGAGCTTGAGCCTAGTAAAGGCTCTATTGACTTTGGAACTACAGAAGATAGGAGACGCTCCCAGGCCTGCCCTTGCCTCCTGGGGGAGGGCGGAGGGATGGGGTGAGGTTGTGCGCCTTTCGGGTTTGAAAATGTTCAGATTTGCTTTTACGGTGTTAAGTCCCCACACAGGAGTAGAGAAGGATCTAATCAATTCTCTCTACTCTGTTTTTCTGGTGACATTCTCTCATTCCCACCAATAAGGCAACCCTAAAGAGAACTTGAATGAAATAAATGTGTGCAGAGACACAGGCTGAGTTGGCAAGCCTTGTTTCAGATGACCCCTCACCTCTGCAGAATTCTGGGTCCAAACAGTGCAGCTATCTCTACCTCCCATTCCCTCCAGAAGACCACAGACTACCAGGAAGTGCTGGAGGGGTTGCTGGAGAATTCAAGCCTATTTGCTTGAATTATGACACATTGAATTCTGCGATCTGAATCGAATGGCCCTTCTGGCTCTCAGGAGACTCATTCTAGGTGCTTTACCTGAAAAAATGCTTTACATTTTCACCTCCTGAAAAACTTGCTTTTGATTCTCCATTTTGTTCTCTTCTAAGCCTGGGCTGCAAGACCTCCGTAACTCTCCTAAGGATGTCTGCATTTCAAAACAACTGAATGATAGGTAATTGGAAGGACTAGAAAAGCACTTCACTGCGGGGTGTTTTCAACCAACCTGTAGCTTTTCAGGAGATACAATGAGGGCTGCCTGAACGAAATTTCACTGCATGGATGGTAGGCATAGCTTCCAGATGTGCTCTAACGCAGGTCTAAACTCATTTAATGAGTGAAGACTTGACAGGGTTGAGCTTTAATGTGAAACTTGATATGCATAAATGCATATGAACTGGAGCCATTCTATAGCATTTGAATTCTGCATAAAAATGAATTTTAAAAATATATATGTAAGTTAATTTCAGAACAAATATATCTGAGTAACTTAAAGGAGATATTCAGTCTTGCTTCTAGAGACTCAATGTAATATACATATCTTAACACCAAATTACCTATGTTTTAAGAGTAGAGGAAAACAGACTGGAATAAATTGCTAAATAAATGAATACAAATATACTTCTATAGAGTGTTTTCTGTTTTGTTTTCTGAAATGCGTGTTGCCGAAAAGAACTTTGCAAAACAACCTTCTAAGGCCCCCTTTCAGACAATACAGACATTACTAAGCTCCTTTTAGGTCTATCTACTCAAAACTATTTTATTAGCATATGTTAATTAAACAAAGTAACAGTTATGAGTTTCCTGGTATTTTCATACACGTAAAAGAAGAGTATTGGCTGGAGAGCTTGCTTAGTGGTTAAGGCACTGGCTAAAAAGATGAGTTAATCTATGAAGGGAAGATACAGCTCTATCCGAGCCTGGTAAATTGTTTTACACAGGACCTTACCCAGGATAACACCTCAAGCCCCTGGGAGGATGTTTTACATATCTGAGGGATCCTATCTCTGATAAGCCCCTTTGGAAAAGAGCTCTGCAGAGAGCCCGGTCAACATTTCTATGGTCACCTATTGTCTCTCCATAGACAGCCTCCTAAGGAGGCCCGGACCCAGGCCGACTTTATCTACAGTCTCTAAGGAGCCTCCTGAGAAGCTTTCCACAGACACGACTTCAGACCCGAGAGGAGTCTGTCCACTCTCCGCCCCTTGCTGAATAAAGGAATCCTTGTCTGAGCATGTTGAGTCTGGTGTACCTTCTGCCTCGACTGCCTTACACTCTATATCACAGGTCGGTATTAGACAGTAGATTATTTTTCAAAGAAATGGGGGGAGAATGAAATGGCCGAGAGCCTCCCTACCGTTATGGATCTTAAGAAAACTGAAGCTTAAATAGTTGTTTTGTTTCAAACTCACATGTTTCCTAAATAATGGAAATGTTCAGGTCCCTGGTTGTTGCAAAGTTGGAGGTCTATGTGATGTGTGGTGCTTGGGAACTCTTCAGACTTTGACTTATTCCAAGGTCTTATCAGTCACAGACTCTGAACTTCAATCTTGTCTTTTGGGGTAGCTCTCCCCCACTCTGAGCATCTATTTAGCTGTACCTGTTATTAACAAAGGATTTACTTGTTTTTAAGTATCTTTATTATAAATAAGTTTATACATTGTATGAACAAATCTTGTGACTGTTTCCCTCCACTCTGTCCTCTACCCACTGGGGTACTTCCTTGGTGTGCATTCTGAATCTGTTAGGGGTGTACTGGGGAGAAAGGTATAACAGGCTGAGCTGAGCATTATAATTTAGATAATGCCCAGCAAAAATGCCAATGCACCCAAAAATTTAAGGAGTATCCAAATTTTTGTCTACAAAGTTAAAGAATTAAAATCATAGACAATAAGATATTAAGGTCTAGTGGGAGACTTTATTTAAGGGAACATGGGGAGTTACAGAGTTCTCCAGCCACCAGTGTGGGGAGAAAACATGGAGAGTTTTAACAGAATTTATGCTGTTCAGCTAAACAAACAGGAAAAGGAAAGATCATGAGTAGGAACAATTCAGGTGGAAGAGAAATCCAGCCCCTCATCACAGGCTGTAGTGTGGTGCTAGGTAGATCTTGTCTTTTGGACCTTACCAGTCCCTATAGAGTCAGAAGCCCTTCTTCTAGGCCATATGTGTGAGAAAGAGACAGGATTCAGTGAGTATTTCCTGCCCCAGGTGAGCAGAAAGGTTCATCCCTGACCAATCAGTTTTAGCGCCTAAGTTTGAGCTCCAGCTCCCACTCAAGGGAGGGGGTCTTTGGAGCTACCTGAAACTGT
>PVHP010004240.1:11003-72739 GCA_004024765.1 Zapus hudsonius | reverse complement strand
GAGAGAGAGAGAGAGAGAGAGAGAGAGAGAGAGAGAGAGAGAGAGGCCAGAGATCAGTGTTGGGTTTCTTCTTCGATTTTCTTCCTCCTTCATGTTTGAGACAATGTCTCTTACTGAAGCTAAAGCAGCTCACCATTTTGGCCAGAATAGCTAACCAGCAAGCCCTAGGAACCCTCCTGGCTCTGCCTCCCCAACCCTGGGATTCCAGGCCCATGTTCCCATGCCTAGCATTTGTTGTGGGTTCAGGGGATCCGAACTTAGGTCCTCATACACTTCACCCACTGAGTCATCATCCCAGCACCCACTTATTACACATTTATTTGCTATTTCTTCATCCTCTTTGATGACTCCCTGTTAAACAAGCTGCTTTAACCCTTCAGCCATCTTTCCAGTCCTGAACTCTGTCAGCAAAATATTCCAGAGAGCAGTGTTCCATTGATAATAAGCACTTACATATATTTGTTTGGGTATTTTTTATTGTACATGTGTTTTGAATTTTAATATAATCAACTCTCGGTTGCACTGATGGTTTTGGCTCTGTCATCTCCAACAATCGTTTCCCTCCTCAGGGTGGAAGTTCACTCTATCACGCTTAACGTGAAATGTTCCCCACAGGGTCATGTATTGGGGGCTCAGTTACCAGCTGGCGAGTTTTGTGAAAGTGATTGAATCAGGAGGGCTTTGCCTAATGAAAATACGAATTCATTAATGGACTCCAAATCCGACTTTCGAGCCGGGCGTGGTGGCACATGTCTTTGATGCCAGCTAAAGTAGGAGGATTGCCAGGAGTTCAAGGCCAGCCTGGAGCTACAGTGAGTTGCAAGTTAGCCTGGGCTGGAGTGAGACCCAGCCTCAGAAAAACAAAACATAAATCTGACTATTGAAGAACAATTCTTGCTTATAAAGCCTCATGCCCAGGTTCGGTTTCCCAGTTCCCACAGGAAGCCAGATGCATAATGTCGTCGCATGCTTCTGGAGGCTGCAGCAGCAAGAGATCCTGGTGCACCCATTCTGCCCCTCGCTCTTTCGAGTAAATAAATAAAAATGTTTATTTTTTTTAAATGACACAGAAGTAGGAAAGTTGGAAGAAGGGGTTCGGTAGAACGAGGAGGGGATAAAAGAGAGTAAAGGGGTGAATATGATCAAAACATTTCAGATTTATAAAATTGTCAAAAATAAGACTTAAGAAAATATTTGAGAGATGGAGAGAATGGACATGTCAGGGCCTCTTGAACTCCAGATGTGTGCACTACTTTGTGAATCTGGTTTTACATGGATACTGGGAAATTAAAACCAGCCCCTAAATATAAAGCCCCAGGCTGAGCTGGAATTTACTATGTAGCCTCAGGGTGGCCTTGAACTCATATGATCCTCCCACCTCTGCCTCCTGGAATTGCTGGGATTGAAGCTATGTGCCACTGCACCCAGCTAAAAAAATTTTTTAAAGAATATTTTTGTCAGGCTGGGCATGGTGGCGCGCGTCTTTAATCCCAGCACTCGGGAAGCAGAGGTAGGCGGATCACAATGAATTCAAGGCCACCCTGAGACTACATAGTGAATTCCAGGTCAGCCTGGGCTAGAGTGAGACCCTACCTCGAAAACCTGAACAAAAAAAAAAAAAAAGAATATTTTTGTCTATTTTTATTTTTGCTAAAATGATGTGTCTATAACACGGTCATTATTGGCTGTGGTGCAGCAGCTTAAAGAACTTTTATTCCTACTTTATGTAAGAAAAGTCATGAATGGGTGTTGACTTTTATAAAATCCATTATCTGCTTCATTTAATTGATGAAACTTTCAGAATCTTCCAGGCGTCCTAGAAAATAGTTTGTGCTCTCCAAAAGTTAGTTGTATAGTCTATGTTGTCTTAGGCCTGTCAATCAAGTTCAAGTATTGTACCTGGTACATATCTCTCAGCATGGTTCACCAGTTTTTTTTTCTGTTTGTTTGTTTGTTTGTTTGTTTTGCGGTGCTGAGGACTGAACCAAGGCCTTGTAGGCAAGCACTCATCCACTGAGCTAAATAAATCCCCAACCCCTCCTTCTTTGGTTTTTTGAGGTAGGGTCTCACTCTAGCCCAAGCTGACCTGAAACTCACTCTGTAGGCCAGTCTGGCCTTGAATTCACAGAGATCCTCCTACCTCTGCCTCCCCAGTGTTGGGATTAAAGGCATGAGCCACCATTCTCTGCCAGTTTCTCTTATGTTAAATCTCTCCTTCCTCATCACTGAGTCAAGCTTTGCTCAATGCAATTTGAGGGTGTTGTTCTGGGCTCAGGAACTCCCCATCCGCCTTGTAAGTTTTTACTTGCTGTCTTAGAGGGCTTCCCTTTCTTTTAGATATGTTAGTACCATTGTTCAATTTTTTTTGTTTTGTTTTTCGTTTTTCGAAGTAGGGTCTCTCTCTAGTCCAGGCTGACCTGGAATTCACTATGTATCTCATAGTGGCCTTGAACTCATGGCGATCCTCCTACCTCTGCCTCCCGAGTGCTGGGATTAAAGGTGTGTGCCACCATACCCTGCTTGTTCAATTCCTTTTAATGCAGCTTGCCTATGTGCACATCAATAAAGATTCCTTCAGCTACCTGTTTAATCATCAGAATTAGACATTCCAGTCCTGCTCTGTTCAAGTGTGACACTAGCCCAGAAGAACTTCCATCTTTAATTTCTAAGAGAAACAAGGTAGGCTGGAGAGATAGCTCTGTAGTCAAAGGCACTTGTTTGCAAAGCCTGATGACCGGGTTTGACTTCCCAGTAAAGCCAGATGCATAAAGTGACACAGACATCTGGAATTCTAGAATTCATTTGTAGTGGCAGGAGGCTCTGGCTCACCAATTCTTTATCATCTATATATCTAGCTGTTGCTATATCTTTCCAACTCTCTTTCAAATAAATTATTATTTTAAAAAAGAGAAACATTGCTTCCACCCCTTCCTCACCCTGGCATTTGTCTTCACACAGTCCCCAAGTTCCAAAGGTTCTTCCATTTCTGAGCCATTCATTCTGCCCTGTCCGGGAAGGTGAGTTGAACGTTTTACCTGACAGAATAACTGAAAAGGAGGAAAGGTTTCTTGTGGCTCAGTGTCATGGTTTGATCCAGGTGTCCCCCACAAACAATTGAATGTGTTCTGATAGATCGATCCTCAGCTGATGGCAGTTTGGGTTTTACAATCTCAATGAAGCTGTGTTGTTGGGGGCAGACTTATGGGGTTATAAGCCAGCTTCCCCTTGCCAGTGTTTGGCACACCTTCCTGCTGCTGTTTGCAGTGCTGTGGCAGAGGTGATGTCCAGCCCTCTGCTCATGCCATCGTTTTCCCTGCCAGGATGGAGTCTCCCCTCGAGTCCGTAAGCCAAATAAACCCATTCCTCCACAAGCCGCTTTTGTTTGGGTTATTCTGCGCAGCAACTAGAAAGCTGACTGCAACACTCAGTTTCAGAGGTTCTGCCATGTGGAGCCAGCTGTTCCTGCCCAGTGGTGATGCTGAGGACCATGGCTGGGGGAGGAGAAGGGCAAAGCTGCTCCCCTACCTTACGGCTGCCAGGAAGCAGAGAGAAAGGCTATTTGGCTTTCTTCCTCCACCCCCTTTACGCCATCTGTGATCTCAACCTACAGGAAGGTGTGGCCCGCATCCAATAGGTCTTCCCTGTTTGTTGATCATCTCTGGGAATCTCTGGAAACACCTTCCCAGACACCCAGAAGTGGGCTTTACTCATCTGTCAATCCAATCAAGTTCACAATTGGGGTTGAACATCAGAGCGGATGCTCAGAATGAGGGTAAGCATATTGTGAGGGGTTTGGACATTGTCAGAAATGTCCCAATGGACGAGGAAGGCCTGAGCGGGCAGAGGCTCTGATCTCTGGACTTTTCTGTGCTCTTCCCTTGGAATCTCTAGCCTCCTCCTTCACCCAAGAGCTCAGTTTTTCTGAGCCTCTGAGTCAGCAAAGAGGAAGCCAATGAACCATCCATCCAGTCATCCCCATCCACCCATCCATCTTTTCACAAACACACTCTCCTATATATCTATTCATCCATGTCTGTCTGTCTGTCTGTCTGTCTGTCTATCTATCCATCTATCCACTGCATTCATCCATTCGACATCCATCCATACTTCTACACACACACACACACACACACACACACACACACACACACTGCCACTTTCCCGGTCATCCATCCACTGATGCCACATCTATTCATCCATCCATTAATCTACAACCTATCCATATGTCCAATTCACCCATTCCCATCCATCAATCTATACTTCATCTATCCATCCAAACATCCATCAATCTATACCATCTATCACTCATCCACCCCATCCATCCATATACCCATCAGCCCATCCATTCATCCAGCCAGCCAACTAGCAATAATGACACAGAGACTCTACAGCTATGGGTTCTTGGTCCAGCTAAACTTCAGTTCCCTCATGCATAGAGTATAATAATGACAAAGATCTCATAGGACAGGTACAAGCATGGATAAGTAAATGTTTGACATTCTTATGATGCACACTAAGCTCTCTAGAAATGCTTTCATCACACATCCACCAATGCATTCAACTACACTTCCCGAGTACTGGAGGGTCAGGCATCGGGAATGATGGTATCTTAAAGACAAGTCCTAATGCACATGCTTGGTATGTGCTTAGCAGAGGTTGTGAGAACATGAAGGGATAGGGCTTTGGGGAGTCAGAGAGGACTTCTGGAAGAGGGAACACTGAAGGGGAAGCCTAAAGAATGAGCAGGAGTTCAGGGATACAGGACATTTGCAAGCTGAAAAAGAAGCCTATTCAAAACCTAATGTGGGGCTGGAGAATGGATCAGTGGTTAAGGCGCTTGTCTGCAAACCTAATGACCCAAGTTCGATTCCCCAGTACCCATGTAAAGCCAGATGCACAAAGTGGAGCCTGCATCTAGAGTTTGCTTGCAGCAGCTGGAGGCCCTAGCACGCCCATTCTCTCTCTCTTTCTGCTTGAAAATGAAAATGTTAAAGTTTACAAAAAAACCCTAATATGAGGGCTGAAGAGATGGCTCAGCAGTTAAGGCACTTGTCTGCCAAAGCCTAACAACCTGGAACTGACTCCCCAGCACCCAAATAAAGCCAGATGTACAAAGCGGCACGTGCATCTGGAGTCCTTTACAGTGGCTGGAGGCCCTGGTGTGCCCATTCTCTCTCTCTCTCTCTCTCTCTCTCTCTCTCTCTCTCTCTCTCTCTCTCTCTCTCTGCCTCCCTCTCTTTGCAAATAAACATAAGATACCCTAACATGGGTGAGTATTTCCACACCCAGTAGGGTGGGGGGGTGACGGAGTGGCCAACTTAGAATAGGTGTGCCACTCAGATAAGGCACTAATGACGCAAGACCTCCTGATGTCACTTTGTGGTGTGGGCCCAGAGCCCCAGGGACTGTCATGGACGTTGACCCCCTCAATGTCCTCCATCATCTCCCAACTTGCTAGCTTCTCTTGCCTAAGGAGGAAATCTTGGTTTTTGCCCAAGTCCCTTCAGCAGGCCTGGACTCCTGGCCTGGCTTCTGGACAGAGAGGACAGACTGGTGGGGAAGCATCAAAGAGAACTGAAGCTTGAGCAAGCTAGGCTGCAAGACTCAGCAAGAACTCCATGGAGCTGGCTTGGGGCACAGTGTTCAGATCACACGTCTTCCCCGGACCTCAGCACATGCTGTTCCTTCTCCCTGGAACATTCCTCCCCACCGCCCTCTGGCACGTCACCCGAATCCTTCAGGTATGCTGCTTAGCTCTCCTCCTGGGGGCCTCATGCTTCTTCTCCACACCCAGTTAAGTGCCATGACACCTGGTTTGCATTTCCACAGACCTCAGACTGGTAATTATCTGTTTAGGTCTCCCCAGTGGCTCTGCGAAGGCACTGTCTTATTGATCCCTACATCTTAGCAACTGGAATCAGGTCCGACACATATCAGATCCTATCACATGAACTAGGTGACGACATCGGTGGAAGGCTGCATGGATGGATGACAGGGTAATGGATGGGTGGATAATGGAGGACCAGGCAAGACGGATGGGCACGCTGTGAGATGTCTCCATGACTGTTCTGGGCTCTCCCTTCCATGTGGTCCTCCCACCAGTGTTATTAATGAAGGACCAGGGGCCTCACTTCCTGAAGACTGATGCTCCAAGCAAGTTCACGGAGTCCTACCCACGGGACAGCCCCCTCCCAGCTTCCTGCCCTTCCTCACTGAAAGCCTGACAGGTAATGGGCTAAATTGCAATCTTGGCTTAGGGTCTACTTATTTCCCTTTCTGGGCTTTAAATGCCCTGTATATAAACAAAACCAGGGACTCAGTATAAATGTCCTTTCCAAACACCGAAGGTCAATTCTGGTGTAACTTCTTGGAGGCTCTGCAGACCTGGCTGGTTTGAAACTCTATGCAGCCTAGGCTCACCTTAAACTCACAGCATCCCTCCTACCTTCACCCCCAAGTGCTGGAATTATAGGATTGAGAGCCCATGCCTGATTAGTATATTTTTAAGATGTGTTATGGTTATACAATATATTTTATGTTGTATCAAAAAAATCAAGCTGTCAAATAATTGTCAATCAGACAAAAATTTAATGTTTTGATAGCTATCAGTTTTTTTTATTTTTGAATTTTGTTCATTTGTGTGTGTGTGGGGGGGAAACACCAAGGTCTCTTTTGGTTGCAAACTTGAACCTGGGCCAGCAGGGTTTGCAAGCAAGAGTCTTTAACCACTGACCCATCTCCTCAGTCTATAATTTATAACACCATGGTAAACACCTTGAGACATTCAGTGGCTCCTTCACCACATCTAACAGCCTTATTAAGACCCCTTCCAGTTCCAGCATTCAGGCAGGTCTCTGAACCTACATGCCTTCCTTTGGACCATTCCTGATGCTGGATTGGGGATACCTGGGGGACAGAAAATGTGGGAGGGGTAAAGCTGTTAGAGAGGGCGGAAGGAATGGTCTGGCAGCTGTCACCAGGGATGACCCAAAGACTTGTACGTATAAAGAAATGAAGGCAATCAGGCTGCCTCCAACAGCCATGCCCCACCTCCACCACTTGTTTTTTTAAAGCTGGTCTGGCTTTGAAAAGTAGACGTTTCCCAGCACCACCCAAGCTCTGAGCTGCCTGGAAGGCTAGTTCCCAAACTGATCAAAGCTCATTCACTGAGCTTAGCCATGTAGCCTTGGGGGCTGCCAGCCAGGGAACTGAAACTAGCAGTGGAGACCCAGAGGCAGAGAGGCAGGAGATGCAGTAAATACCAACTGCCTAGATTTTTGCATAAAGACAACAAATGGGTAAGGGGTGGCTTCTAAAAAGGCCAGAAAAATCGTATCAAGAAGGCCTCATGCCAGCCTCTTAAGGGTCCTGTAGCATGGACGCATGAGAGCACTTAGCAAACCTTCTGGGGCGCAGGAATCTCCTGCAGGCCATGAAAACGCAGCTGCCAATGCTTGTCCAGTGTGCCAGACAGAAGGCCAGGAAGGGTTCTGCAAAACACTAGGACTGGCTGCCGTGTGAGCAGGGTGTTGAGGGAAGCTTGTTACCTGTGGAGATAACTGTGGTGCCTGCAGGAGGCTGTATCCCCATCATGCCCCCCGAAACCCCATCCTCCACTTGGGCTTCTGAGCAAGAAGGGTGATTTGTCTTTGCCCCTATCCTTGACCAGGCCTTGGGAATCCCTGCAGAACAGCCTAAGCCTCTCATCTTCTGCAACACAAGGTGACAGCAGCCCCTCTATCCTTGCAGGGCACACCTGTAGATGTTCCTTCTCCCTGGAACATTCCTCCCCACCGCCCTCTGGCACGTCACCCGAATCCTTCAGATATGCTCCTTAGCTCTCTTCCAGGGGGCACACAATTCACAAGACACTTTCCCCTGCACCCGCACACCCCATGCCAATGTGACTGAGGTGGACAACTCCCACCCTGGGCAGTTTTTATCCTGGCCATGAGTGGCCATTGCTGCATAGTGCACACCTGTGCAGAGAAGAGGGGGAAGTGAATAGGATGGAGGTGTGGTAGACTACAGACTCAGTTCATGCTATTCTGCCCAGTGGAGCAAAATGACCCAAGTGGACAGCCACTATTTCTAGATCCAAAGACCACATCTTAAGAGCTTTGTATTTTAAGCATTATTCCCCTTCTTGCATGACTAGTCAGTGTTGACTGATGACTGACAAAATTAGGAGCTGGTCCCAGCGTGGTGGCACACACCTTTAATCCCAGTACTAGGGAGGCAGAGGCAGGAGGCTCACTGTAAGTTCGAGGTCGCCCTGAGACTACATAGTGAATTCCAGGTCAGCCTGAGCTAGAGCCTAGACTCTACTTCAAAATAAAGAAAAACCCCAAATGGGAACCATACAATTCCTGGGTTCTGCTATACTTCCAGTAGGTGCAAAAGCCTGGGAACTTGCATTCTTCTCTGCCCTACCTTTCTGGGGACATTGACCGACCCATTCTGGAAAATTCAAAACTACATTTGTAATCCAGAGACCGAGTCTCCAGACACAGCTGTATTTGTTAGGCTTTTAAAAGCCTGGGCATGGTGACTCACACTTATAATCCCAGCAATGGAGGAGGGCGAGATAGGATTGCCATGAGTTTGAGGCCAGCCTGGGCTACAATAAAGCCGGGAGATAGCTCAGTTGGAAAAGTGATCACCTTACAAGTTATGTGAACCCGAGTTCTGTACTCAGAACCCACATAAAAGAGCTGGGAGTGGTGGCAGGCACTTATGGTCTGAGTTGGGAAGGTAGAGGCAGAAAGATCCCAGGTTACCCAGACTAATCTAATTGGCAAGCTCAAGGCCAGAAAGAAGCCATGTTTCAAAAAAAAGTGAACATCATTTGGGGAATGACACCTGAGGTTATGGACTGGCCTTCACATAAATGGGTACACACCTGTACACATAAGCACATCCCCCCAAAATGCAGATTTTCGGGCTGAAGAGATGGCTCAGCAGTTACAGCAGTTAAGGTGCTTGCCTGCAAAGCCTAACGATCCAGGTTCGATTCTCCAGTTCCCACATAAAGCCAGATGTACAAACTGGTGCAATACATCTGGTGTTCATTTGCAGGGGCTAGATGCCCTGGCATGCCAGTTCTCGTTATCTGCTTGCAAATAAATAAGTTAATGAAAAAGTCAGATTTCCAGGGTCCTGATACTGACTTTTCACTTGAAATTCCTTACATTCCACAAAGCTATGCATGGATATCTGTAGACAACTTTGATGCTGTCCAGGGACCTGCCTTGGCCAGGGGACAGAGGAAGCCTTGCTCCCATCTCACGGACTTGTGCTTAGGACTAGGGAACCAACACAGGCTCCAGATTGCAGAAAGCATCCCTTCCATTAACAACCCAGGGACGGGTGGCTCAGAAAGGGATTTGACAGAAGAGCTCCTGTCTGTGAGTTTGCTCACGATTCCAAATTCGAGGTGGATCATGGCCCCAGCTTTCTCGGGTCTGGCATAACCAACACACTGGAGGAAAAAGGCAATTAAGACGCAACAATCAAACCAACCTTTAAATAGTAACTTTTAAAAATATAAAAACAGCTCATTACAATGACTTCTCATTGTCTTTTTTCTTCAGGAATAACTTTCTTCTATCCTCACCCTCCCTTCTGGCTAGAGCCTTAACAAGAGGTGGCCAGTGAACATCTGAGACCCAGACAGACATACAGACAAAACTCTGGATGGCCCACACCCCCATCAGGAAGGTACGAGGTTTTTATGTCAGCTCTGTGTCCAGACTTCTGCATCTTCTGTGCAGCTTCTGACCAGATCAACTGGAGACGGGCAGGTTTCATGGGAGCCTTCTTCCTCTCAGATTATAAAATAATCCATAAAAAGGCAATATAAAAGCTTGCTTCCATATGCTACATCCACAGAGAGCCCGCCACCAGGTCTCACACGGCCTTTAGCGTCTCTTTAAAAGGATAACACAATGGAAAAAAGAAGATCCTAATACCGCAAACATTGGTACCAAAAAAAAGTGTCACCCGAAGGAGATGACAATCCACCTGTAATCTGCTTGAGCCTGTGAAAGCTGCAAGAGTCCCCCCAGCTCCCAGTCACTGCCCTGCCTGCCCAGAACAGGAGAGGAAACCTCCTCAAACTCACAACTCCCTCAGGGAGATGGGGCCGAAAGCAGGAAAGGGGAGAAGGTATCTTATAAAAAGGACGTCACTTCTATTTCTTTTTATTCAAATTAAAAAAAGAAAGCACCCACACCAGTTGCTGTTTCTCTGGTAGCTCCCTGAGCTGAGTTGCTACGCTTCCCTCTAACGTGGTGTCCTTCAGGCTGTGCTGCAAGAGAGCCCGAGAGGGTGTGTTCTCCGAGCCTCCATTTCTCATTACAATGACAGTGTGCACCAAAGAGAACGATGGGCTCAGGAGGAGATACAGACAGACAGAAAGACAGAGGGAGATGTGAGGCAGGGCAGGAGGTGGACAGAGCAGAGGAGTCCACAGGAAATCCTCGCTGTTCCTATGGATGGCAGCCTAGGCTGGCTCATGCCAGCTCTGTCCCTCACTCACTCCATCTGACTGTGCCTGTGTCCATGTTCACCCCTGTGACGCCTGATGGCAGGCTGGTTTTTCCAACCCTGGTTGTCTCTCTCTTGATTCCACCCCCTCTCTCTGCCACCATTCCCTGATGAAACGCCTGTTCAAAAAAAAAAAAAAAAAAGAAAGGAAGGAAAAAAAAGAAAGGCCACCACCATGAGTGGGTTACAAATACAGCAGGCAAAATACACGGTGAGCTTCCGGCGGGAAGGGACGCTCCCTCCCACTGGCCAGTCCGCAACCGCAGTCTGTTATTTACATTTTTCACAAACTTTGTGCACTGCACAATCCGGAACGAGGTACCCCTCCCCCAACACAACAATGTGGTCAATCCAGTGTCCTCAACCCAGGGTGGGGAGAGGACAGGTTAAAAAAGGATGGGGGGGGGCATAGACTCATGAGGGTGTCTGTGGGGGAACCGGAGGCAGACACCATCAAATAAATCTATTTGTAGCATCGCCAGAACTGTTAAGGGGAGGGGACAAAGTCCATCTGAGTCCATGACACACATCAACTCATGCCTAGGAGCCCAGGCCATGACAGGACACACATCCTCTTCGCCCGCAGGAATACAGCCCACAAGGCTCCTTGCTGGCCCCTTCCTCTGCCATCCTGGGGGCCTGGCACGCGTCTCCCTGTCAGAGCCGCACTGGTGTCTCCTAGAGTTTGACAGCCCTGTTAGAGTCCTTGTTCAGTAGATGACCTCATAAACTGTGGCCTTCTTGTCACCAGAGCCTGTTACAATATATTTGTCATCCGCTGAAATGTCACAACTCAAGACAGACGAGGACTCTTTAGACTGGAGGAGACAAGGAGAAACAAGAAGACATTCAGTGTGGGAAGGGGGGAGATCAGGAATTCATTGTGGGTACACCTCCCGGCACTGCAGCGCTCTGACTGAAATCCCCCGTGCACCCCCCACCCAAGCTTTCAGCCTGGCAGAGGCGGGCACAGGGAGGAAGAAGGTACAAACCTCCCACAGGAGAAGAGCTTTTTTAGTCGGAGTCCCCTCCCCCCTGCCTAAGCCATAGGGATAGCTCCTAACAGGCTCAGGACACATCAGTGCGAGCTTCTCTAAGTTTACAGACAGAGAGAGGCATTTCTGAGCTGCAGAAACCTCAGGAGACAGACCATTGGCACAGAGCTTTAAGGGCCTCAGTATAACCACAGACTATGAAAGGGACATGTGTGACACAAGAGATGCCTTGCTGTGGCCATGAGTGAGAGCAAGTGTGTGTGTGTGTGTGTGTGTGTGTGTGTGTGTGTGTGTGTGTGTGTGTGCATGTAGGGAGGGGCTGGAGGGAGGCAGGATGCAAGGCTCCAGATCTTGAAAGAATCTATGAGAGGGCATGTCCCTCTCAGTGTCTCCTCATAATGTCACTGGGCCGGATGGGCACTGCTGGCTGGAAAAGGGCTCAGCTGCCCAGTGTGACTCTCAGGAGGGTGTGCAGACCGAAGCCAGGGCCGTCCTCGCTCCGCCTCATTCTCTAGATCCCATGTGAGCCCGGCTTAAAAGCTCTCATCCTTAGCTGAGGGCCATAAGCCATTAGCAACAGGTGTGTCTCACTGGGGTCCCCAAGCCCTCTCCTCTGAAGAACTCATCTTGGGTCTCCATCCAATAGCAATGGGGGCAGCCAGCCCCTCCTATCCTTGCTTCCCACTGCTCTCACCCTCATCACCACAGCCTGACTTGGGCAGCGTGGAGAGGATCACGGAGGACATACCTGGAAGATACTGGCTCCATAGGGTGTCCTCCAGGCATTGAGAAGGTTGTCTTTCCCAGTACTCACGAACCACTTGCCTGTGGGCAGAAGGAAAGGAACGGTCAGGCTGTGGCTCTAGAGCAAGATCTGCCTCAGCCATGGTCGCTCCTGTGGTAACCCTAACCCTAACCTGCTAAGCAGGGCTCAGTGTGACTCTCCACTGTGAGGCATTCGCAAGCAGGACACATGGGTGGAGGCCCACGGGACTCCTTCCCCTGCCACTCAGGGAAGAGGTGGGAGGAGCCAGGACAGGAAAATAAGATTTGCAGTGAACTATACCAACACTCCCACTGAAGCCCACCGGCCCTTCTCAACCTACTGCTGGAAGGTGGCGCGGGCTGCTGGGAACACCAGAACCGGAACAGTATGGAGACCAGCTGAAGACAGCAGGTGCCCTCCTCCAAGTGGACTTGGAGCCATGGCTCTACTAATCATGACACCCTTCCCCCGAAGCCATCCCCTGGGAGCCTCAGAGAGAGTGGAGAAGTGTCCATGTCTGCAAAGCTCACAGTAAGGAGCAGGATATCAGGTCTCTACAAAGGCCATACCTGAGCTGTTTTGTCCTATTCATTGCCCAAGCCAGCAAGGAAGGGGCCCTGTGTACTGCCCCAGGGTGACATCAGAGTCTAAGAGACAAGGACAACCCCTCTCCAAGGTGCTGAAGAGGCACTGGTATGGTGGACCCCTCACCCACACTGCCCCAGGCCAAGCCGCTTGCACTGGCCCCTGTGCCAGACCTGGGCCCTGGGGACTCACCACAGTAGGCAAACTTGAGGGACAGCACACAGCTCTCGTGCAGATGCAGCTGGTACTTGTCAGGCTTGGTGTGGTGCAGCACCTCCACGTTGCTGCTCTCCATGCCCACAGCCAGCCACTCCCCAGTGGGGCAGTAACCCAGAGAAAAGATCTGTGGGGACAGACAGCTCAGTGTCCTCTTTCCATGAACTCCCAAGGCCCGTCCCACCTCACCGCTCACAAATCAGGCCCAATAACAGATAGATGTCCACTGGCCCAGGGTGTTACCTTCACCCACTCCATAAAGCCAGGTTCTGAGGGACAACACTACTGACTGTCTCCTTAGAGAAAGCATGAGAAACCGAAAAAACTAAGGCACAAAAATACTTAACGATTAAAATATTAGTGAGTATAACAAAAGGTGGCCATAAACATTATCCGAGCCAGGCTCACAGTCAATGCTTTTTAGGAGGTAGGTTGCTTACACCTCACCTGGGAGGGAGCCATCCTTCTACCCACCCCAGGAATGAGCAAAGTGAAGACAGAGAGCAGGAGTTGAGTCCCCACAGCTGGGTCAAGTGTGTCCTCAAAAATGCCTTCCCAGATGGCTCCAGGTGGTCCCTTGGCAATGATGACCTAGTGAGGTTTCTCTGTCCCTGGGCCAGGCGCTGGGGGCCCCAGAGAAGAGGGAAGCATACACTGTGGGCTGCACACCTGGGAGGTGAAGTCATGCTGTTGCAGCTGCCGGCCCTCCCGCAGGTCCCAGGAACGCACTGTGTTGTCCAGGCCCCCGGTCCACAGCTTGGTGCCATCGTGGGAGATGTCTATACAGCTGGCTCCATCTGTGTGACCCTGGAACTGCCTACAAAGACCAAGCAGGGAGGAAAGGTGAGCCCCAGGGAGCCCATGATTATCAGCCATGCCAGGAAGTGGACCAGAAAGGGAAACTGAGGCTCGGGGGACTGCACCATGTGCCACAGGGCTCTTAGTAAGTGGGTGTGGCCCGGGGGTAGATCCCCCAATTCCAAGTCTCTCCTGGTGGACACTTCATGGAGCCCACTGCTCTGGAGCTAGAACCAGAGGATTAGAAAGGCAAGAAGGTTCCAGAAGATTCTGGGAAATGATTCCGAGGAAGCAGGGCCCCTGTCTTTGAGACAGCTCCTCAGAGCACAATCTGCATGGGGTCTAGTTGTCTGAACTACCCTCCTCACCCTGCAGAGATGACAAGGTTGAGGCCCAAAGCATGCCCAAGGGTCTGTGGATAGCACAGCCAGCCAGTGGGCAGGCACAGAGAACCGACTACTGTCCAATATGGCATGGGGCTATGACTCAAAAGGACACTACAGTGTCTCCAGTTTACACAGGGTGTCCATGGCCTGCACGAGGTCATCAGCTCAGCAGCTGTTCCCAGACCCCTACTCTCATCATCAAGCAACACTGCTCTACCTCCCACCCTCTGCCATCTCCCCCGACCACACTGTCCTGGATCTGCTCAAGCTCCACCCTCTCCCCACAGCCTCCTTCTGCCGCTGCCCCTTGCCCAAGGCAAGCTAATCCAGCCTTTCACCTGGCTACCCCTTAGTACCTCCAAAGGAGCCCCCGTATGGGTGCAAACCCCCTGGGATGCAGCCTGGCTATTCCCCACATCGGCTCACCTGACCAGCGTCTGGTTATGCAGGTCCCACACAGCAATGTTCCCATCACTGCAGCAGGAGAAGCAGACTTTGGCATCGGGGCTGATGGCCAGGGCGTAACAGGCGGGAGCGGAGGACGTCAGCTCTGCCTTGATGCGGGGCGTGGGCGAGGCCAAGTCCCAGATGGTGAGTGTGCTGGCCTCGCCGCCCACGATCAGCGTGCGCCCATCAGGGAGCAGCTTGCAGGAGCGGATGTAGTTGTCCCTGTTCTGGAGGGAGAAGGACAGGGTTAAGCACTGCCCACTTGCTTTCCCATCACACTAGGTAACACTCAGCACCTTGTACCCAAGCTCCCAGCCTCCCTTCGCACACAGCGGCTGCCACACTGCCCACTCCTCCAACCTACATCCATCCAGTCTCACTTGCACGTGGTCAAATGAGCCAGCTCACCCAAAGCTGCTCACCCAATCCAGGGCTGAGCCGGGCCACAGCATGGGCCCCTCCCCTGACTCTCTCTCTCCTGCGTTCTATGAGACAGAGGAGATGTCTGCAGGGCTGGACACTCACTCACCAGGCAGTCCAGCTGGGAGATGGGGCTCTTGCTGCCTGGCTGGCTGATGTCCCAGATCTTCACACAGCCCTTGCCACCTGTGTAGACGTGGCGAGTGGGGTTGCTTATGGTCACGGCGCACACCACCTCCCCGTGGCTGAGCGTGTTGATCTGCCGGGCGTGCCTGGGAATGCCAGGACCTGCCAGCGCATCATGGGGGAAGGGGACAGGCTGCATCTGCCCATCGGCGCTCACGTGAAAGGAGTATGCCCTGAAAGAGGGAGACCTGTCACTTCTGCCACCCACCTACCCCCACCATGGGGTTCCACGGTTCCCACAAGCCCCCACCCAGGCCAACATGCATCACCCTGACTCTGGCCCCACCTCTAGGCTCCTTTCTCCTACTTCCTTTAAACTCTCCCAGCCTCGAGATACTGGGATGGCTGAATCAGGGTGGGGCCTGCTTAACATTCCAACTTTGAGTTTTACTTTCTCCAACTGAGATTTCACCATGGAATGTTCTTTCCTACCATCAATAAAGTCCCCAGACATGACAACCTATGAAAGGACCCAGCTAAACGCCACCTCCTGCTTTACGATTCAGTGGTATTAGGGAAGGGGAGTCTACTCGATCCTCTGAAAGAAAGCCAACTGCAGAAGGTATCACACCTCAGAGTCCCAGGGAGCCAGCTTGCTCCGCTCCTATGTTAGGGTGCCCTCTCCATAGCTACGAAGGCCAGGAAACACTGGTGTGCAGTATGGACTGTCCATATTATAGTCATGCTTGCTTTCATTTCCTAACCCATAGGGGTGAAGGTCTGAGGACCATGCTTTGAGGGGCGCAAGGGGGTAGGGGGACCAGAAGCTGGGAAGGGCTGTGAGCAAACATCTGGAAACCTTTCCAACAGGGAGAACCCGAAGGAATCCCCTGAGCAGCTCCATGAAGCATCCCTTGGAAGCGCTTCGTCCCTTCTGAGCCTAAGACCATGGACCTGGCATCCCTGGTTCCCTTGATGGGGCTGTTGAGAGGTGTGACCTGCAGACACCTCCTTGGGTTACATCTCAGCCTAGGTGTCTTTGAAGGATGGCTACCTCAAGGGACAGAACCTGTGCTCAGGGGAGGGTGTAGAGGTTGGGGAGTTTTCCCCTGTCCGCCCCATGAAGCCAGCCAGAAGCACATTCGACGCTTACGGTTTCCCTCCAGGAATGGAGGCGAGGCTTGAGGGTAGACCTGTGGCCCGCATGGGAGGGTGAGGGTCAAAACCAACCTGAAAGAAAAGGCAGGTGGCCCTGAGTCAATGTGTCACCACACATCCCCGACTCCTTCCTGTTCCCCCTCCACCTGCCACTCTCAACTGCAAGGCTGAGCAGACCTGCTTTCATATCAGCCCAAGATGGTGGCAAGATGGGGGGGGGGCAGTGCAGACCCCTAACTCTAAACCAATACCCTTCCCCACTCCACCTATCTCCTTCCTGAAGGTGACATGCACCTGTCATAGGTAGAGAAGTTTGGAGAAACGCTCTTGAAAAAGGGGCCCTGATCATAACTGTTTACCACCAGCACCACGTCCTAAACCCCTGCTCTGTGGATATGCTCTCCTCTAATTGAGGCTCCCAGACGAGAAGGTTGGCCTAGCGAGGCTACCTTGCTGACCTAAGTTACCTCTGGACAGAGGCAAATGGAGGTGGAAGCCAGTGTGCCACCTCATGAGGTGTGCCCTTCCAGCTGAGTCTCCCGTCGGGGCAGTTACTGAATGTCCATACCAGAGGGTCCCCCAAATATGTAGGGAGCACCATCCCTGTCCCCACCAGCTCCCTACTCCCTACCCAGTTCCCCCAAAAAGGAGCCAAAAGGTCTACGTACAGCTCCAAAGCTCACCATTGGTGACCGGCCGTAGGCGGCGGCTGCGGCGGCGGCAGCTGCACTCATCTGCGGTGGGATGTTGTGCAGGCTGGCATAGGCGCTGGGGCTGGTGAGGGAGCCGTTCATCTCGTGGTGGCTCATCATGGCAAAGGGGGCCGCGTAGGAGCTGGTGATGGAGATGGGTGTGCGGAGGGCCGAGGCTGCAAGGAGGTGGCCATCAGTGGAGAACGGGCATCAGTGGGAGGGCATCCGTCCCCAATGCAAGAGCTGTGGACACCTCTGGGCCCAAGTCCAGTCCCTCCTACATTCTGGAGTGGCCTGCACTGAGCTCACCCCCCAGAGATCCCCCGATTTGAAAGCCCAAGGGTGGAGTCAGGAGATGCATCCACCCTTTTACATAGCACGCAGAGGCCCAGTGGAGGCGGCTTGCTCAGAGCCTTACTACTAGACAGGCCCAAAAAATAGGTGTGGGTGTGCCCTGGCCTCTCTGGTGTGCCCTCCACACATCCGTATGCAAGGCCTAGGTGTCCACCAGCTCAAACCTGACCGTGACGTCCAAAGAGCAGCTTTCAGCTCCATCTTGGCCTGGGTCCGCCCTGCCTCCCATCACATCAACGTGGGCCCATGGTGCCTACCCATTATACCTATCGGGTCCATGCCTGGAGGTTTGCCTGGCATTGATCGCAGCCCCGGGGTTGTGCTGGTGCCTGGAGTTGGGGCATCATTTCTAGGAGTTGGTGTATTGGACTTGAGCCCCGGGGTGGACGATTTGTCATTCTGAGAAGGGAAGACACAGATCAAGGGAAACTGTGAGGGTTCCTTTCTCCCCAAGAGCTGGGTATAATACCTAGCCCAGATCCCACGTGAAACCCAGTTCATGGACCTTCCGCAGAACAGAAGTCCCCACGTGGCAGGCTCCTATTTCACAAATGCAGCAACTGAGGCCCAGCCAGCACTGGCAGAATTTAAACCCAGCCCATCCCCACAGCCACATTGCCACCCTCCACTCCCGGCCCTTCCATCTCGGCACTTCCCTGTGCACATTCCCTCCACTTCCTCCCATGCCTCCACCAGGGACCAGGGCAGATCCCACATACATGACCAAGGTCTTTGGTCTTGGAGGAAGGTGTACTGCTGGAGGAAGCCACTGAGGCTGGGCTGGTGGGGGCGTCCTTTTTCAAGCCACGGGCCTTGTCCAGCCCATTTTCAGGAGGGGAGTGTGCAGGGCTCACTCGAGGTGTTGCTGGATCCTATAAGCACAAAGGGATACAGAGCTCTGCAAGCTAAAACAGGATAGCCCTCCCAGCCCTGGCTACAGGAAGACAGAGGCACAGATGGTGGACACCTAGCTCTTAGCAACCCAAAACCCATGTCTTTATCTCCTTGTCAGACAGGGAGACTGAGGCTTGGAGGTGGGAAGGAATCTAGCACAAGCCCAGATTTCCAACTTGTAAGGCTGAGCTTGATCTTATAGCTCTCTAGTAACTTCTACCCTGCTGATAGTGAATGCCTGGGGGATCTTAGCCCTCACATCTGGATGAGCTATGCAAATAAAAGATAGCCCCTACCTGGGGTCTTTCAGCACCCACACATGACCAGCTACCATGCAGCAATGCCCTGCCTGCCCTCCTGATGCCCCGAAATGAGAAGTGACCTCAACCCAGGGAGGACCTGTCTAAATCATCCTGGGCGGAAGCTTCCTGCAACTGGGTTCTGCCCTTACCTCATTGGAGACATCCACAACCAGGTCATCACTCTTATCGCCATCACTGTCCTACAACCAAGAGAGAAGCCAGCCGGCCAGTAAGAGCCCATTCTTAACCCTGCCCGGAGAAAATTCAACCTTGTATCCCCCAACTACCCCAGCGACAACCCAAAGTCCATGCACAGTATTTACTCTACCCTCCATCCTCAACACTCCAAGTCAAAGTCAGCCTTCTGCCTTGGCTCTGGGCACACCTACCTACCTGTCCTGTTACCATACCCCCAAACTCTTAAAGCCAGAGCCTTCTTCTGGCCAGTTGGTTTCGGTCACTGTCATTCATAAGGCAATGGGCTATTCTCATGCTGTGGGGTGGGTGGCTGGCCTCATCTCACAGAAATGCAGCCAAGCCTTGAGTGTGCAACAGACACATCCACAGTCCAAGGGCAGCCAAGAGGCTGAAGAGGGCTTAGTGCAAGCCCACCAGCTCTCACCCCTGCTCAATCTGGCAAAGGGGGACACATGGCCATACCATCCCACTAAGGTGTTTTGTGCCAGAGTTGTAGGATTACCAGCATTACTCAGCCATGGCTCAGTGACTAAAGGCCTGGGGTGGACAGCTGAGAGCTGTAGGACCCATGTGTGGGCATCAGGAGGGATGATCCCCTTGGACACACAGGGTTTTCTCAAGGACCATGCTGGCTGCCCAGAACAGCTTACAGACAACTTTCTTGTGCATCGTTTTCATAGTGGCTTACCAGCTCATAATTCATGTATGAACATCCCCCTAGACCTTGTCCCTCCTGCCTCTCAAACTCACTGCCCAACACGAAGAGGGCTGGGAACACACAGCTCAACCTAGCTTGGGCCCCCGTCCTACCCAACAAAGCCCAGTGACACCTGCCACCCCTGACGTACATAGCGACTCAGACTGTCCTTCTCCTCTGCTTTCCGCTTCTTGGCTTCCATGCTATAATCTGCGGAACCCCGATGCTTCTCACTGGCCCGAAGGCTTTCTGAAGGTGACACCGAGTTGTTCTGAAAGCAAAAAGAGGACCCGCAGTCAAAACTCGGTGCTGAACAAAGTACTGCACACAGGTGGAGGAGGGAAAACAGCACCCACCCTGTGCCTGCAGATCTAGCTCCCTCAGGGCACCTTGGGGCCCTAGGAGCTTCCCAGAAATAGATACAATTCTCTCTGGCAGTGAGGCACTGTCCACTTTCAGAGAGTGAGCTTGGCTGCAGACATGCCCCCACGAGGGTGAGGGGCACTTGGATGCCACTCACTGCCCCTCTGGCAGCTGCCACACTTCTTTGCTCAAAGGAAGAAGGAAGTCTTGAGAGTCTGACTGGAAACACAGGTTGGGCTATACATGTTACATCCATCATGAGCCGAGCAGAAGCAAAGAGGACGCCAGGCTGCCAACAGAGTGCTAAGTGTGAACGCACAGCGGAGAACACTGCTCCTCCATAGCCAGGCCTCCAGCAGCTGGAAGACTGCAGAGCCAAAAAGTGTTTCCCTTGGAGTCAGGAACCACTTCTGGGAAGAGAAGTCCTGAGGAGTTGCAGAGTGTGTTAAGATCACCAGTGGAAAACAATACCCGGATGTTTCATGCAAGGAAAAGTGGGAGGGGGCGGAGAATGTCCCATCAACCACAGGGCTAGGGATGAGGAGAATCCCCGGGCACTGTAGGCCTGGGAAAGGGGATGATTTGACAGGTGAGCAGTGGGGAAAGACGCTCTCCTGGAGGAAGGGGTGAGGTACTCCGTAGCTGTGGGCAGGAAAGGGGAGCCTCTGGCAAGCAAGCATTGAAGGCTGGGTGCCCCTCTGGATACCACTGAGTTTACTCCTTATACCTTCGTTCCCTGCCCTCACCTCCTCTGACGGCTTGAACGTGCAATGGCCCCCCACGGGTTAATGTGTTAAGACACTTGGCTTTTGTCTGGTGGCACTCTTTGGGGAAGTTTTAGAACCTTTTGGACATGGGGCCTGGCTGGCAGACACTGGGCCCTAAGGGCTTGAGGGTTCTAGGCTGGCACTTATATGATGTAACCAGGCCCTCACACTCCTGCTGCCCAAGCACAAGCAACTGCAGTCAAACCTTCCCTGCCATGACTATACCTTCTCAAACCATGAGCCCAGATAAAACCCCCTCACCCCTTCAGCTGTTTCCTTCAGATACATATCAGTGACAGGCACAGCAGCACGCATGCCCACATTGGCTGAGCACCTGCCCTGGGTCAGTCTGGCACTGGATGCTGGGGGTGATCGGATGAGCATGACAGCCTTTGCCCCCCACAAGCTCACAGTCTGTGGGAGCACAGGGACATCTGTCCAGAAGAGAAAGGCCTCAAGGGTTAAGTGTGGTGAGCCTTCACTTCTCGTCTCCCCATTTTAACAGCGGCCAATAGTGGCCCCAAAGGCAGGGTCACCGGGAGGGAACAAGCTGGACAGCAGGTGGATGGCGTTAGGAAGAATGGTGCGGGAGGGAGCCAGCCGCAGAACCTAATTTCCTTTCCTAAGCCGGTTTCTGGGCAGCCCTTCCCTGCCAAGTTTCTGCCTGAAGCAAATTAAAATGGCAGAGTTATCAAGCCTTGAAGAAAAAATGGAGGTTATAATGAAACTGCAGCTCAACCTTCCCCACAGCCGCGCGATGCGCGCACAGCCGCAATTCAATTAGCTGCTGCGAGCTCTGCACCGCAGAAAAATCACCGTCATTTCATTTCATTTCCTCCATCGGCGGCGGCGGCCACCCGGCTAAGCAGAAGGGCTCGAAGCCCCGCAGGCAGGCGTGGAGGGGAGAGGGGGCGGGCGGCCGCCCACCCGCTCCTGTTTCTCCGAGCGACCCGGTGCTCGGGTGCACGGCTCGGGAGAACAGCGAGCTCTTTCTTCTCATGCAGTCAGGCTGAAAACCCTCACCGCTACCGGAGAGTCATGTCAGGCATTTAGCGGCATCGATCCAGCCCGCCTCTGGCTGGCAGGCGGCCAAAAAACTAAGTATTTTTTATTGCTTCGGCTAGGCAAGGAAATATGAATGAAGCTTCCTCTAATTGGGCTCCAGACTAACCCCTCTGGGACAGCTTCCAGCCTGTCCACCCGTCCCCCCCCTCCCGCTCAGACACAACCCTGTCCTTCCTGCCGGAGGCCTCATCTGTTGACAACCTGGTTTCCAATGGCTGATTATGTCAGTCTACACCATCCAGCACCATCACCACAAGCACACAGCCCCCGGGCTCCGACCCTGGGCTTCCCAGCCCCGGGATAGCATCTGATTCATTCCCAACCCGTTCTCCAGCACCCCGTGTGCACCCCTCCCTAAGTCTGCCCTGCACGAAGGTCAGCGATCATTGGTGGGGTGACGAGCTCAGCATCGAAAGACCCGAAGGGGCTTCTAGCAGAAAGCTTTCATCAACAGAGGCACAAAGCCAAAAGCAGACGAGGGAGGAGGACCCTGCCAGGCAGGTTATGTTACCAGGATCCTTCCTACCAAAGCTGAGAGGCTGACTGGGAAGGAGTAATTCCCATGGAACATATAAGGAAATGGGCTCCGAGAGGCCAAGAAACCACCCTACCTCTTATAAAAGCTATGCCTGAGAGAGTCCAATCCAGCCTATGTCTGTGTAGGCAAATGGTCTTTCCAAAAACTGCCTGTTTGGGGGATGAGCAGTAAAGCCATCAAAATGCATTTTCTGGCTTCAATTATTCCTTTCTTCTGTACCTAGCCATTCCTGGGCCCAAGTGGGGATCTGGGTTTCTGAGCATGTAGGCAGGGCAAGAAGAGATGACAGACATACTGCTAACAGAGGTTTCCAAACAGCCTGGGTGGAGGGAGGGTTGGGAAAGGAAGGCAGGTCAGGATGAGGGAGCTGCCACCTCTGGATGGTTAGTTAACTGCCTGACCTTCCAAGTCCTACTTAACACGAGGTAATAACCAAAGCCATCCTAACAGATTAGATGGCCCCAGATCCAGGCATGGCGATGAGGGATAAAATAGCTCTGCTAATCGCTGGAGGATTTTTTTTTTTTTAAAAATCTAGACTCCACTGCACTTATTCAGAAGGCTTATTCACTTGAAACAGAACCTCGGAGCCTCGGTGTGATCAGAAAGATTTACAACAAATCTCCGAGCCGGCAGACACGCAGGCGGCCTGGCCTCAATGCCTGCTTGCTAGCACTTTCTTAGACTGAGTAAAAGCTCAGAACAGGGAGAAACCTCAGGCATTTAAAGGAAAAGAGGATTCAGGATCATGCCAGAGGCAGGCATCCAACCTGCAGGGTGGCTAGAAGCCTGATCCAGCCTATGGGACACTCCGGTTCTCGGTTCCTCTCTCAGCCTAGTGACTCTATAAAGCTCCTTGGAAGCTGGTTAGGTGAAGGCTCCAGCTGGTCAGTTCATGTACGAGGGAGCATAGCCAAGGTCCTCTTTTTACAATGATCTAGAGAGTTGCTGGGCTTCCCTGAGTGAAGGTCACCCTCAACAGAAGACAGCAACTCCTACAGGACAGCTTCCACCGGATCTCACCAGGACATACACACAAACCAACAGGAAAAACCCAGCTTCGACGCACAGCGCAGAACAGGGAGATCCAAAGCCCACTGTGGACAGCACAGGCTGGGGAAGGGCCCACAGCCCTGAGAACTAGCCTGAAGACTGCCCCTCCTCCCCTCAGTCTAACCCCCCCCCCCACCAGCGTACAGAGTACCCACACTTACCGTGCTGGACTCTCTCTCTTTAAGGAAGGCAGGCCAGGACAGGAGGAGGGCAGGACCCCAAGGAAAAAGCCAAAAAAAGAAAAGAAAGAATCAAGGTCAGTCTTGGCCTGGCTGACTTCTGAGATTTGGTTCTGTGGTTTGCCAGTTTGTCAACAAGGCAGAAGAACCCCAGAACTCAGTCTCTGGGCACAGCCAAGGCAACTGAAAGCCAGGACACTTTCAGTTTGAAAATTAAGCCCCCCCCCCCAATTCCAATGTCACTGGCTCTCTCCCACCAGGCCCCCTGTGGTCGGGACTGGGAGGCCTTTGGTCTAGTTTTCTCTGATGTATCAGAAGGACCTCACTTTACTCTGCAGCAGACCCTCTAAAAGCTTGGGAAGGGTCATGTTGTGTAAAACACCAGACACCTGGGAGTTGAGAAATTTACTGCTTAAGGGGGGAAAAAAGGAATTTGAGTGGCTTTTATTGTTTTGTTTTCTCAACACCATCCTCTGTTTCTTTGCCAAGAAGCCCCCCCCCCAACCCGCCCCAAAGCTGGAGCTTGGCTAAGTAGCAGTCCCAGTCACTACCCAAGAGGGTCATCTACTTTAGGGACAAAAAGCATGGCCTCTGGCTTCTAGGACACAGCCTGAGCCAGTACTGCTCAATGGTGACGCTCCAAGTGCCTAGGGGACTCAGAAGGCATTAGCCATGTCACCAAAAAATACCTATGGACAGGCACACAGGCTGGCAACTTTACTAAGGGGCCATCAGAAGGACAGTCAGCCGCTTTCCGTCCCTGAGCTCCAACTCAGTGCAGCTTCCTGGGTCCTTGTGGGAAGGACCCGGAGTGACAGGCTTGGAAAAGGCACTCACTCCAATCATTTCAGTCCCCTTTCTGCTAGAGTAGGCATATGACCCCCATTAAAGGTGGTCAACTAACAGGTCTTTTCTTTTCTCTTTGAGATGGGTCTCAATTATCTCAAGCTGGCCCGGAACTCCATATGTAGCCAAAAACCTTCTGGTCCTCCTTTCTTCACTTCTTAGTGTTGGGATCACAGGTGTGTGCCACCGTGCTCAATTTACCTGGTGCTGGGGATTGACTTTGTGCATGTTAGACAAGCAATCTACCAACTGAGCTACATGCCCAGTCTAACAGGCCTTTCCTCGATCATTAACTATGTGCCTCCCTGGAGCCTTCTGCAACGCCAGCTTCTAGTACTTTGGAAAACACCCAGGCCCTGGCCCATGACCTCAGAGGAGGTGTGACCCTGGACAAACACTTTAAGGACAAGGCGTAAGAAGGGGGTGACAAAAGCTCATTGGGGCTCTGACTTAAGCCCTTTGGAGGATAAAGACCTTGTCCACTCAGGAAGGCATCCTGAAGAAGGCCTGAGCTACCCTAAGGAATGAGCAGGGCACTGCTGAGAAGACAGAGGTGTGCTGCAGATAAATGGGCAGATGTCTTCCAGGGTAAGTTACCAGGTCCACATGGGGACAAAGAGAAGGTAGGGGAAGGGGGGCTCTGGTCTCTATGCACCAGGGATTCAGCAGAGAGGTTCCAGGTCTTTGACTAACTCTTGGTCAGTCCTAGGGTGACAGCACTCTGCAGGTCTTCTCATGGTGTCTCCAGATGTGCCGCCCAGCCTCACCCCACACCCAGCCCCGCTAGAGCCGCACCTCTGTGGTCCAGTTCATGGTGGTTCTTCTCATCCTTCACGGCCAGGTGGGCCTGGCTACCCAGGGCACCAAGTGCCAGCAGCCCAGAGCTGCTCCCTGTTACCGGGGGAATCCCAGGAGGCTGGAGGCCTGACGGGTGGGGTGGCAGCTGGACCGGGGGTCCGTGCGTGGCGTGGGAGAGGTGCTGCGCCTGGAGCTGCTGCTGCTGCAATGAAGTTGGTGGTGAGCAGAGCCGGGCGGGGCGGGCAGAGGAGCCTGGCTTCCCTCTGCCCTTCCCTGGCTGCTCCCCTGGGTAGCAGCAGGGGAGAACATCCCCCAAGTCCACCCCCAGCTCAGCCCACATGCTCATCTTTGTTGAACAGAATTTGCTAATGGACTGCAATTTAGAGGTAAGATTTATGTCTTCAAGCACCGTTCCCCCCCAGCCTCAGTTTCAAATGTCTGTTTCCAAGCCCAAGATAAATAATGCATGCATTAAAAACCCACAGTCATCAGGGCTCCCTCTCAGTTGAGGGGAATCCATTTTTAAGCTCATAGCTCATGCGTACATGCCTTCAACCTCAGCAGCCAGCGCCTCCCACCCGAAGCTGTATCCTGGGAAGAGCCTCCCTAGTCTGAGGGCCCCCGAGCCTGGCTCACAGAGTGTCCCAGGGAGGGTGGGATGAGAGCTGATGTCCTAGGACATCAGAGTGGAGACCGCTTTGGAACGAGATGGGCCCGGATCCAAAGCCCAGCTCGCACTTACTAGCTGTGTGGCTTTGGGCAGGTATTTAACTCCCTGAGCCTCCAATTTCCTCATCTATAAAAAGGGGAAGGCAGCACCTACTGCGGAGGGCTCGGACCGTGTGACCACTGCTCACTGGGCACGAGGACAGTATCCTGAGGGTTCTCGCTGGGCTCCCACTGTCCTGTCAAGCTGATAGAGATCCACACACCCCTGTCCTCTCCTCCCAGACATCTCTTCCCAACACCAGCCTCAAGGCTCCCTGACACCCAAGCCACCAGCTCAGAGACACTCCCCCAGTAGCCATGACAGAATGCCCCTTTTACTTTTTCCACTAAGACTGTGCCAAGAACCATGGGCAATGTGGGACAAGTTACACGGCAGCAAATATTTCTCAAGGATGGAAATACTTCTTACGAGTGGCTGGGACTTTAAACAGGCTTGTCTGCACCTATGGACACACCTGTCTTCTCGACCAGTCCAAGAGAAGGAAAGGGACACCCCATGGATGCCCTGTGAACGCCCCTGCAACTTTCCAAATATCACCTTTAATCCTTCTAGTCCCATCATTCCTAAGTGGGATTTGGACTCAACTCTGTCAACCACCAACTTCATCCAGGAGACTCTCAAAGCAAGAGGGGGCGGAGTGAGTGTGACACAGTGAAGTCCCGGCAAGCTCTAAGCCACCTCCCCACAGACACAGTTCTCTACACCTCTCAACAGATAACAGGACCCAAGAAAGGCCCACAAGTGTCTGGTCAAAGGTTAGAATGGCCCATATTCCCCTCAGCTAAACTATAATCTCCCTACCAAGATCCATCCCAAAGTTAAGGCTGTCATTCATGGATGTCACCCTGGATTGCAGGGACCTCTGAGATTGCGTCAGTTGCTAGGCAATCATGAAAGCTATTGGTGGGCCCGTGTCCCATGGTGGTCTGACCCTTAGATCAACCAGAGACATCACAGCAGACCTAAGCTAAGGGGCCTCTCTGAGCCAAAGTGGCAGGTGCCCCAGGCAGACCTCCCAGACGAAGTAACCACGACTCACTAAAGCTAACCAGAGCTCCTCACGGTATCTTTTTAAATATTTTTTAAACCTTATTATAAAAACAGCATATGCTCATTTAAGAAAATACTAAAAAAAAAAAAATAGATTCCAAAAGTATGTAAATTATCTTTCCATCCCACCTACCAAGATTTCTGTTTGTAGATTTTCCTTTATGAAAATCCCTAAATTTTACATTCTTTTCTACACACATGGACTCTTGTGAACCATACTTCTTCATGACCAGATTTAAAAAGGGTTCTGGGGCTAGGGAGATAGCTCAATGGTTAAGGCACTTGCCTAAAAAGCCTCACGACTTGGGTTTGATTCCCCAGTACCACCCATGTAAAGCCAGATGAACAAAGTGACACATGTATCTGAAGTTCATTTGCAGTGGCTGGCGTGCCCATTCTATCCCTCTCTCTGCTTGCAAATCAATATTTTTTTAAAGTGTTTGGAAGAAATTAACCTTTCCTTTTGAGTGGCTACTAAGTGTTTCCTGGTTTATCTAGATACCTAATGTACAGAGCCTCCAGGGTGGTCCCTTTAGCTTTAACCCCCTGCTGAGAGGCCCTATAATACTGCTGGTGATAACTATGTCGTAAAATCCCAGAAAGCAAGGACAGAGGCATTTAATCCACTTTTCAGAGCGATGAACCAGTAAGATCCTTTGAGGAAGAGACAGCAGGGGAAGAAAGCATCTTGCTGGCTGCAGACAGTGCACACACTGTCTAGACACAAGGTTTACTGAAGACAGTGCCCGAGGAAAGACAGAGTTGAATAGTTCTCTGGGCGAATACTCGAACCGTTGAAATGGTAAAGAAGGAGAGTCAGCAGAGAGCCAGGTTCAGAGGTGACTGACCGCAGGCAGCATGGGTGACATGGGCAGGTGTCCTGCATCCCCAAAGTAGCAACCAGTAAATCCACATCAGAAACCTATGGCAAAGGCAGCCACAGGGCTTCCAAGATTCTTGGTAGACTGGTCCTCAGCCTCTGTGTCGTGGGGTGTCTTCCCTCTTGGTAACAGAGGGAAGGAAGTTTCCATGCAAAACTGGAGTTTTTCTCATCTTCAAGAAGAGTGGCTGTCTTTACACAGTCAGAAATCCCCATGGTCTCTTTGGGGTGACCTGAGGCATGGTGTGGGCTGGCCCAATGGAATGTGGATGCAGGGCCGGAGGGCTGAACCGCAAGCTCTTCCATAGGACGAGAACAGACACCAGGGCCTGCACAGTGCAGGGTTCACCAACAATGGTTGTGGTTGCAATATGAAGCCACGGAACGTTTTCTCCCTGAGGGGGCGGGGGGCTGGCCAGAACTAGCAGTGGTCTGTGTCTCAGGAACATGATCCGTGTCAGAGCCCAGGCAGGCATGCAGGGTGCAACCAGCATGTGCTGGAATATGGTGACATGAGTGGATAGTGACTCTGTCCTCAAGCAGAAGCTTTCTGGAGAAATGTCACCCACACCACAGTCTGAACCGCCTGTCTCTACCTTCTACTGCTTCTCAATACTGGCACTTCTCCATCCATAGTACAAAGGGGTATCAATGATCCTGGCTTCCACTCTTAATCCCCCCACAGGGGATGAGGAACCCAGAACCAAGCCCACTCCTGAACATTCACATCTCTCCTCCTTGACTATTTCATGACAGAACACAAAATAATCTAAGATCATGTCCTCCTATCCACGCATGTGCCAGTGCCCATGGCAGGGGCTCTGCGGGTGGGGTTTCCACTGGAGAGGCTGGAGAGAAGCAGATATAATGGGATTATACACCTCATGCTTTATGCCTCTGCTAGCTCGGAGGTCTCCGATTTGAGGTCAACTTAGCGAAGTTGTCTAATAACTTCATCTCTAGAGATAGACAGGAATCCTGAAGCCCAATGAACACCTCTTGATCCCTGAGGAAGAGGGAGAACAGCTCCAGGTCTCAATGGGTGTGCACAGCAAGGCTCCCCATAGAATTGAGCTTTCGGGCTGGCAGTAGCTTTTAGAGCTCAAAATAGCCCTCGATATCACCACTTCAGAGACAGGGGACAAATAGCATAGAGTTCTGTAAAAAGCAGGTCCTGGAATTGGTCACTATAGAAGCTCACAGGGTCTCAATCAATGACAATGACTTCCGCGAGCCGCTGACAAAGGGTCCCTTGTCTCTTCTAGAGCCCAGTCATCCTGTCTTCTTAAACCCCAGAAGAGCGAGCAGGACAGCAGCAGTCTGTAGTAACTGAATTTTGCCAGCCCGAGATAGAAAGGAGATCATCTTCTTATCTCCTGCCCCCAAGTGGACATGAGTTCCCCAGGGCCAGCCAGCCCAACTCTGTCCTCCTGCCCTGCTTTCTTCTCTCCATCCTGAGATCTGGAAAACAGCCTTTCTCATCACAAAGGAAAACTTCAGAAAGACTGCAACCCGCTTGGTGCTCTGTGCCCCTGGCTACATTCATACCCACGTCAGGACCTCAGACTCCAAGTCCATGCCAGGAAGCCACAAGCAACCAATAAGAGAGAGCACATGTGCCACAGAAATCTTCCCAGTCTTTTTGCACCAGTGGGGAAACTGAGGCCCCTAACCAGGCTTCCTCACCTCACCTTCCAGGCTTTTCGGCAGGCTGGCTCTAGTCTCCTCCAGGAGATAAAGAGCATGCCCCAGGCCGGAGGGCCCTGAGCCCCAGCTCCCTAGCTCCCAGTGCATTCCTGCTGTCCATAACTTCTCCCTGGGAGGCTCTGTCAGGCACAGCGATTAGAGGGCTGCCTGCCTAATGACAGGGCGACGGACGCATTCACTCAGACCCGGAGAAGCAATTACCTTGAAAATGGGGGTCACAGGCCCCACTCGTCAGCTTTAATTGAATTCCAATATCTGCCTCGGGCTGCCTTGACCTAACTTGTAGCTTCCTGAATGCTACTTAAAGGAAGTGGTGCTAAGCCAAGCAATGTTTCTTCCCAATTTTACTCTTTTCTTAAAACTTAAAAAAAAGCAAAAGTAGGCTTTTTTTTCTTTTTTTTGGTCCATAGTGAATTTTTAATTCTGAAGAGGAAGGGAGGCAGTCACTGTAGTGGTAGAAGAACCGGCCCTGGAAATCTTAAGCAGATACCTGGAAGGTGATGTTGACGAGGCACTTCTGAAGACAGTCATGGTACACACCCCACCGCCATATGGTCTGTCACCATCATAGAACCCTCAAGAAAACAGAGGGCGCGGGGCTGCCCATGGGTCCACAGGAAGAGCCCAGAGTCTCTAGACAACTGCTGAGCAGCTCTGTAAACCAAAGGCACTAGACTAGGTCCCAGAGGTCTTTTTTGCTCTCACAGATGTGGATAATGTCTAGGGGAACTTTTGGGGGTGTTCCAAGTATGGGAGGAGTGCTAGTACACCTAGAAGACATGGGGAGGAGATGCTACTGAGTGTCCTAAAAATACCTAAGACAATCTAGTGCTGAATGTCAACAGCATCGAGGCTGAAGAACTCTTGGCTAGGGGAATGCTTCTCCCTCTAGGAAGAAGGACAGGGCGGGGTGCTGTCCAGCAGTAAGCCTCTGCACTTCCCACAAAACAGGCAGGGTTCGCTCTCCTCCCATGGCCAGCAGGAGTCAGGGCAAGCTCAAGCTCCCCCACTCCTGACAGCCGAGCAGCTTCCATGGGGTTTGACACAGAAACAAAACCCACTGGGCTATCTTTGCCAAAGGACTCAGTGATCATTGAGGGTCCTACCAGCTGGACGCCAGATCTGGGCTGGCCCATCCTCTCCTTTGACAGGTACAGAAGGGAAGCCTCAGACAGGGAAAGGGCCTGCCCCAGGTCATTCAGGAAGAACCATGACTAAAACATGGACCCTTCAGACCTCTGCCCTACATGGAAAAGCCATGAGTCACCGTTTATTCCACGAACCCAAAGAAAGTCCCAGACCTTCAGTTCTACCTGAAAATGATGACCTCACATAAGAGCAAAAAGAAGAATAAGGAAGGCAGCAAGTACTCTAGAAAACTCTAGGGCTAAACCTCCCCTCCCCAGCCTAACCTTTAGAATGACCCAGAAACCTGAGGAGCACAGACTCCAAGCCCCACCTTAGATTCTGAGGACAGAGCAGCTGGAATCCCACTTATCCCCTTTATTTTAGGGAGAAGGGATGAACAGATACACCCCAAAGTCACCATGAACAAACTGGCACCTATTTTCAAAAGCCTTGGCCTAACTAGCCACAACAGATGACAACGCCAAGAACTGCACTAAAGATGCAGGGTAGCTAAAGGAGAGACTTTCTACTATACTATGGGTTCAGCCAGCACTGAGCACTCTGGTCGTCCAGGCTGAGGTGGGACTTCTTTATTTTTGTTTTTGGACCTAGGTGTCCAGCTGGAATTCACTAGAGTGCGTGAGGAATGCTCAGCCATGCAGCCCGGCGCATGGGACAGCAAGACCCCAACCCCAGTTCCACAGCACGGTGCACATCAACAGCACAGCAGAGACAGTTCTGACCCCAGGTGGTCAAAGAAGGGCAGACCAGCCCCCACCCCTGGCGGGGAGGGGGAGGGAAGGGGAGGTGGCAGCAGACCTGCCCTCATCAATGACAGGGATACCAGGACACCAAAGGATGTTGAGTGTAAGGGGGTAGATATGAAGAGTGTCTGTTGTCCTCTAATTTGGGGACTGGAAGGCATTTGGGGAGCCACCGGGGAAAGAATCCCATCTGAAGCTCTGGAGATGCCATTCTTTGAGGCCACCTAAGGTCAGGGTCCATCTCTGGTCATGGTAAATGAGAGGAATAAACGGGCTATACACACGGTGAGAGGCAGATTGGGGAGTCCACGTACCCCGATGATGGCGTTCAGCTCCGTCATGGTGACCTGCTTGGCGCGTTCCACGGCCTGTGCCACCTGCTGCTGATGCTAGGAGGGACAGGGCGGGGTTAGGTGGGCCACTGAACACTAGATGCTTCTTGGGACACTTCCCCAGAGAAGACAGAAAGACACCCATGCGACAGGCCCCAGGACACAGTGGTAAGGATGATTGGAAATTAAAGTCTTTCAAATGAGTAAATACCACTTTCACAAGGGCACCATCCTTTTAATTGTTTTACACCCCAAAGTAGAGATGAGTGATGAAAGATGATTATTAAGTTAACTCTCTTTCCAACTGCACATCCAAGAAAACCTCTGCTGTGTCCCAAGAGTGTAACTATGCAGACAGGAGGGGATCCCTGTCTAGTTAGGGACATGCATTCAGCTATAGTAGCTAGTGGTGTCTACCATTTACATTCAAAAGACAAGTGTATGTGCCTTTATGTCTCTGATCTATGGCTACCTAGAGAGGAAGTCAAGTTTGTGTGGTAAGAGGAGAAAATGCAAAGAAAAAAAAGCAAAACCCAGAAGAACGCTAATGCGATCTCGGGACTTCTAAGAGAAATGTGCCAATGCCAATTCATCAATTATAAGACACGGCCCTGCTTGTTCTCTGGAGAGGCACACTGCGCTGACTGTGACAGTACCCCACACAGGGTCTGACCCTTGGCACCAACTAGGTGTGTGGGAACTGTGACTGGGAAAGCAGAGGTAATGACGCAATGAAGGTGGACAGAAACCCCGCTGCCCATCACTAGTACAGGTACAAGCCAAGACCCTCCTCCCTGGGCTCAGGAGGTAGCAAAGGAGCCCTGGATTAGCTAGGGAAGGCTCCATCAATCCCCACAGTCAGGGCTGGGCTCAGGCGACAGGATGACTCGGCCACCCTCGGCTGCGCTGGACAGAGGAAGAGGAAACAGGAACAGAAGACCTTACCTCTTGTGACAGGAAAGGCATGATCTGGGCTAAAATTGTGTTCAGTCTCTTCGCAATCTCTGTCTGCAAAGGAAAAGACCACAAGAAAATCATGTGGCTGAAACATCAAGACAAACACGAGAGAGGCCCTCCAACCCCGACTCGGGCCCCTGGCCACAGGCTCCCAACATGAAGAGAGAGATTCCTTCTCCAGTGACTGGGTTCCCACATTTTGAGGAATTCCTGTTTCCTAGCAGTGGTGGTCTGTGTGTTTGACTTAGATCAAGCAAACACCCTCTGGATCCAGTCCCCAGTGAAATCAAAGCCATCCTACACTCCAGCAAAACCTTCTCCAAGGCTGAATCCAGTTTGATAAGAACTGTTCGTCCTTCGGTACCCCCAAACTGGAGAAATAGATGCAGCAGCATGGGAGCAAAAAAAGGTTCCCTTTCAGGTATCATATATGGTGATGTGGCTTATTTTGGGGCTCCCTCATCCCCTACTTTTCACTGCTGTCCTCTCCCCTGTGCAGACCTGCCAATGTGAAATCAAATTACTAAGTCTTGCTTTTTCAGGGCAGAGTCTGAGCAGGGAACCCAGGAGTTCTCTAAGTTCTACCTCATACAGATCTATGCTCTACACCCACCCACTACAAAGGCCCATATTGAGACAAACAACAAGGGTTCTCGGCAAGGTCATCTATGACCCCAAATCTCAGATGAAAAGGTGCTAAATGGTTAACAGGAAGGCCTTGGACTACTGACAGACAACTCTCAGAATTGCTTTTCTTATCTCATCTGAATCCTCAGCAGCCACGACTGAGGTCCCAGGGCTGGCTTCAAAGCTTTCATCAGCACACAGCAATCTTTCAGACAAAACCATGACAACAGCTGTGTAAGAACCTGTGATCATCTGCATGTCAAATGACTCTGCAGGAGAAATCTGTGTGTATGCACATAAAATAAACAATGTCCTTGAAGGCTCACCAGATCCAGGGCCTGGAGCGTAGCCCCCCCCCCCCAATTCATGCCACTAAAGAGCCCGCCTCTGGTTTGTGGAGAGAGCAAGCCTGATGGACTTCTGTGGCCAAAGCTGTCCAACCCAGGGGAGCCTGCCCATTGCTATGTGGCCTCCTGGCTGGGGACAGGGGGAAATGGTCTGCCTGGAACACGTGTGCCCTCAGGAACATGGCCAGTGCTTCCCAATGGGCTCAGCTCCGGCATTTGCAATGGAACAATTCTTTGTTGTAAAGGGCTGCCCCTCATGTCCCAGACCAACTGTATCAGTATGGTCCCCGTTTCTAAGCCTACTGGGGCAGAGGAGCCTCGAGGACACACCGGCTCTGACCCAGTGGGACCCACAGACGGTCACAAGGACACCATACACGGAGATTTCTTGGCCTCACTGCTGTTGACACATAAGGCGCCAGGCCCAAGATTCTTTGTTGTGCTGGTCTGCTCTATGCATTGTAGGATTGTTCTAGAAGCATCTCTGGGCTCCTCCGTGGCATTCATCTCATAACCTGGGCTGATCATAATCGCTGTATAAACTAACCTTACTTCTGCCCACAACCCCTCCCAGGCCACTGAGAGTGGATGGAGAAGTGGGATGGGAATGCTGGTCTACATACCTTGGTCTAAACTAGCACAAAGCAGCAAATTCACTCATGCCACATGTATGTGCCCATTAAGAACAGAAGGACAGGGCTGGAGAGATGGCTCATTGGTTAAGGCACTTGCCTCCAGTGCCCAAGGTCCCTGGTTCATTTCCCCAGTACCCACATATGCCAGACCCACAAGGTGGCGGCCCTGGTGCGCTCTCTCTCTCTCTCTCTCTCTCTCTCTCTCTCTCTCTCTCTCTGTATCTCTCTGCTTGAAAATGAATAAATAAAAATATTTTTAAAAATTAAAAAAAAGAATAGAAGGAAATAAGAAAAGCAAAACACTACTGCTTAAGCTCATTGGCCAAAGGCTCTTGCCTTAAATGACAAAGGAAGCAATGATTCGAGCATGGCATGCGATCAACAAATGTTTGTCCAAATAATAATGTCGCCAGCCTATTGGCATTTATCTTTTAAAACTTCATATTACAGAGTGACCGCAGCCATGAACCCCAGTGTGGACAACATCTGCAGGAGGGGCAGTGTTTATAGACATCTGGGAATAAGGAGGTGAGCAGTGGTCCAAGGCTTTCACCAATAAACTGAGGAAGGACGTACAGATAAGCCAAGACAACTGAAGCCACCTCGGTGGGTCTCCTAGAGCCCATGAGAAAGAGGGAGCATCTCACCCGCACCAACTTCGCTTGTCTACTATAGCTCACAAGGCCGTGGGGCTCTGGGGTTATAAAGGGCTTCTGGCTGGTGCCAACATTCTCAGGCAAACAGGTCAAGGGTCAGAGTGCTTGTAGCTGAAGAAGAAAGTGAAAAGGAGCTGGCCAGCCTTCTTCACCACCAAGCATGAGGCCACCAGCTTCTCACAGGAGGGATTTCCCCGAAGGGCCTGGTCCAGAGCCCAGCCCCCTCTGATCATGAGGAAAAGGGGATCACAGAGCCATGTCAGGCATCTGAGCCACCAAGTGACCACAACTGAATCACTCGGAAGCCCAGCAGCTGGCTCAGAGCAAGGCCACTTCTGCCCACAAGCAAGCATCAACCAACGGCCTTCCAAGCAACTCCAGAAGCCTGGGGTCTTGGCACCCAGGCTAGTCTTTCCTGGGCCTAAGCACAATGGAGAGAGGCCTCTCTCCTAGTAAGGAAGGTTCTAGTAAGTCACCAATAGCATTTGCAAAAGGTTGGGGTGGGGGAAGAGAAGGTTAGGTTTGGAGAATTTCTGTAATGACCAAGAGCTTCCCTGTCCTTGGGTTTTGGTTTTGAATCCGATCCCTTCCAGCACCTGCTGTTGAATTTTACACCTTTCTTGGTCTCCCCACAACAGAGAAGCGAGAACAAGAACAGAGCATTTCCCATCTGTACATAGGCTGAGAATGAGCTCACACTCAGATGAGTCTGCAAATGAATGGGAAAACTTTACTAAATAGGTTTTTTTTTTGAGGGTAGTGTTAGAGGAGGGGAAGTAACTGGGCACAGAAAGTGGGCTGGATAGAACCACTCTTAATGATATATATATATATATATATATATATATAGAGAGAGAGAGAGAGAGAGAGAGAGCTACCAACACTTCGCATGTGAGCGCCAATAACTCTGCAGGGAAGGCATTTAACACCATCTCCATTTTCCAGATGGGGAAACTGATGCTCAGTAATTAAACAACTTCACTACATGACTTCCGGCCAAGAAGCAAAAATTTCAGCATGGTGAGACAGCTCAAAGAAATATTTTTGAAAGAAAATAGACCATCAAGGTTAATGATTGACAGTCTCCCGATTAGAACAGCTGTCCAAATAGCATCTGATCCAACTCAAACAACCTCTAAGCACCAGCTCCCCCCCACACACACACACACCGCAAAAAAAAAAGGGACAGAAAGAATCAAGACGTGTGTTTCCAACCATTAGAGCAGGTCACAAATCCCAAGCTGGAACTCGAGTATGCTGGATAAACTCCTTCTGGCAACTGGGCACATTTTATTACGAGCATGGCAGGTGGGATCCAGCAAGCAGACCCACCTCCATCCTCCCCTCCACCTTTCCCAGTCTTCAGAAGCACAGGAGAGGTGGCGGGAGGGGAGGTTGGCTTGCTTTGGAACACTGGGGGGAAAAAAGGTGTTTTGGGGAGGTTGGCACAGCCTTTGAAAGTGCTTTTCAAGTATGGTTCAAAGAAGGCAGAAGGCGGCTTCGCTGATGGAAAAGCACTGCAGCTCGGAGGTAAAACTAATCTCTGAGACACAGGCAGAAGCAGCCCGGGATTGGGGAGAGGTCCCGCCACATTTCGGAATCTGTGCTACCAACTGGGCGCCAGGAGTAACATCTGCCCTGTGTCTCTGTTGAGATTGTTAGGCAAATAAATGGCAGAAAACAAGATAGTGGGGGGCAAGTGTAATTTCCCAAAGAGCAATCTGTTCCATGCGCCTTAGTAGCTCCCATTTGCCCGCTCATCTCCTCATTAAAGCAGGACCTCCGAGCGTCTGGCATTGTAAAAGTGCTTGTCTCTAACAACAGTCTAGTATCCACATCTGCTGTGACTTCACACCATCCCTGGCCCTTGACCTCTGACACTGAGTTAAGGGGGAACGGATGGAGTCTGCGCTTGGTCCTCAGCCTCCAGCAATCACTTGCTATGGGAGGCCATTCAGCACCCAGCCAGTCCTTGACCAGTCCGCTCCTTCAGCTGACCATGCTCCACACCCAGTCCTCTCCAGCCAGTCCCTCGGCTACTTAGCTTGAAGCTGTCCAGGCACCTGCACCTGTGGACTCCGAGTGCACACTTCATTTTAACCTCAATCAAACAAGGCCGCTTTAGAGAGTATGCTGAGCTCTGAAGCCATAAAGAAATGGCCCAGCTTCTACTCCTGGCTCACATGCCCCTCTCTTTGTCTCTCTGGCTGTCACTTCAGGCAAATCACTTCCCTCCTCTGGGCTCTAATGTTGTCTTCAAAAGGGATGAATAGGGCTAAGGAGGTAGATTGCGCCATGGTTAAAAGCACTTGCTTGAAAGCCTACTGCCCCAGGTTCAATGCCTAGTATCCATATAAAGCCAGATCCACAGTGGTACAGAGGCAAGAGGCCCTGGACAGTCCACACTCCTCTCTTTCTCTCAAATAAACATTTTTTTTAAACAAGGATAAGCTAGACCTCAGGAGGCCTGACTGACTTTACCATGCCACACCCTTCTGAATTACAGTGACTTACCAACCTCCCAACTCCTCACCCAGCTCACAGAGCATGGCGGAAATGCATAGAAAAAGAACAAGAGAGGGCTCCCCATGGCCATCTCAGGGGCTTGATGGGTACCAGTACAGGGCCAGCTGCAGGGCAGTGTGGGCTGGGGCTGGATCCCAAGGCCCCATCTTCATTGTATGAGCATTCAAGTTGGTAGAACAGCAAAACTGCACCTAACTGCCCTAGAGTCTCCACACACAATAAAGGCACCTCTCTAAATAGCCCATGTTCAGATTCTGAGGTGCACAAGGAAGTCACAAAGCTTCATTTGATGGGAAGCAGTTCTGTCAGGCAGGCAAGCAGGTGGCTGTCCTAGAGAATCAGGGTAGCATCTTGGGCAGATACTGTGCTATGAATCTGGAGCCCCGTTTGCGGATGAATTGTACCCCAAAGCCAACTGGAGCCAAAGGTTTTCATCCCAGCTCTTGTGATTAGACTTGCCATGTGACCTTTGGAAAACTGAGTCCTGGTCTCTAGACCCCTGTATTTGGGGGTGGTGTTTGAAGTCAGATAAGGTTTTTCCTAGTTTCGGGTGGTTTTAGTCCCTGGGGTCTACTAACGATTGGAGCCTGGGGAAGGGGTTGGAGGTGGGGGGGGGGGCTGTGCAGAAAGAGGCTCCATCTAGTCCTTATGTTCCCAGCAGTCAGGCGCCACAATCACCCAGCAACCAAATATTAGAAGATTCCAGAACAAGTCTCGACAATCTTAAAGTATCCCGGTGCATTTCCTAGGCAATTTTAAATTGATAGCCCCTCAATTATTGACTAAGAGATACTCCCTTGCCAGGCAGTTTCTCCTTAGGCTGTGCCAAGGCGGTGTTTATCAACAGAAGGAGGGCAATCAGGGAGGGGCGGGGTGAGACCGCCAACAAAAGCTGGGGAAGGGTTCCCAGGCCCAGTTCCCTCCAAGCCATGGACCCTGCTGAGGTATAAGAAAGGGGTAAATAAATGATCCACTTAGCAGCCTGGGAGAGATGATACACGGGGCTCTGGGGGAGGGGTGGCTGGTTTCCATCGCAGATTGCTCAGTGATAGGTGAGCCTCCTTAAAGGCCCTCTTAGCACTGACATATTGATCAAATTATATATAACTACAACGCCATTAAATATTTATGCCTTCTGAGGAAGCCTGCTGAATTCTTTATGCTGGGAAGACATGGTACAAGAAAGGCCCAGGCCTCCACATGACCCTGAAGATCCGTGTCTCCTGTGTCAGCCTGGGATGGACACCCACACGCCAGCCACCGTGCCCTTCCCGCAAGAAGACAAGAGGAAGGAAGACAGAGAAAGGAGAGCAAGGTAGAAGGAACTCAGGCCCGCTTCCTTCCTCAGCAACAGAGCCTGGGGTGACATGGGTGGTGACATGACCCTTCCATGCACTTCCCTGAAAGAAATAAGCCTTCCCTCTTCTTCCAAGAAGTCCACAGGGCTCGGGGGAATCGGGGACAGCAAGGCAGAGTGAGAAGGCTAGGAGTCCAGAGTCACGCTCCCACCCAGGGATGCCCTGCCCATCGAAGCCTGTGTCTGCAACATGGAGGAGACACTATGGACACAGGGGCACCCACAGGGCCCTGGAGGCAGACCCCAGCCCAGGAGAATAAGCCGGGACTGCGGGACAGCCCACATCCGCCAAGGCTCTAAGACGCTAAGACTTTCATCTCTCTGACTCTCACTTTCCACCACCCGGCTTCCTGTTAACAAGATCCAATAATCTTTAAATATTTGTTCACTTTAATTTCTTGGTTCCCAAACACATTAAACTGCTTGCCTCCCACCCCCGAATGGGGGACGGCTCTCAAAGAGCCGGCTTGTACGGACAGAACAGGGAGAGCTTTTCAGATTACACCTTCCCTCCAAACCGCCCATTCATTCCAGGCGCCCCCTCCCCTTCCCCTCCCTTCCTCCCCTCAGATAACCCCCGGCCCCTCCCCCACCTTCCCAGACTCCATTGGCCAACTCCTGCCAGGAGGAAAAAAAAATTCTCAATTCATCCCTGTGGGGTTGCCATGGCAACCCCCAGCCACCTAATCCCCCTTGGAACATTATGCAAATCTCCCCCTTGCCCCTCAACAGGCAGTAAAAGTCACATTACCCTCATGGAGGCAGGCTTATTAGATTTTGGGGGTCTCCTTACCAGATCAGGGCCACAGATGAAACAAGGGGCTATGACATTTTGAGACAGGGGCTCTTTGGGAGACCCCGGTGACTCGAAGGCAAAGCCAGGTGGCATGCGGCAGACTGACTGGGCAGAAACAGAGCCTCATTCTATTTGTGTTCACAATCACAGAGCACATCCCCTCAAATTAAAATTCAAAGGGTCAGAGGGTCCACTTTCCTCAAATAAGTACAAGGGGAGTGGTGGCATTTCATAGTCCATGAAAAATCCAGATCAGGCATGGAGGAACCTCTTCCCCACCTACTCCTCTCAGGCAAACAAAAAATCTCTCCCTTTACAGAAGCCTACGAGGCCCAGAGAAGGCTAGGAGTTGCTCCAGACCACAGAGCAAGTGGAGTAAGCCACCAAGTCTCCTGGTTCTAGAGCCAGAATTCTCCCTCTCCGTCAAGGGTCTTCAGACCAGCGGTTATCTGCCCTTTAGGGGACAGTTGGCCACATCTGGAAGCATTTTTGAGTGTTAGGACTAGACAGTGTGACAACCAGTAGGTAGAGGCCAGGGGACACTGGAAAACATCCCATCACAAAGCCTCTGAATTCAAGACTTGGAATCAAAGTCCTTGAAGCCCAGAGGAGCCAGCACCAGCATCACTGGTCCCCAGGTGTGACCCTGTGGTGGGTCCCCTGAGATCATCACACAAGCCGCTCAAAGGCCTTTAACCCTCGGTATTCCTGTCTGCTTGGAGGTGCACATGGTGGGACTGAGATACTGCAGTGCTGATGTGAAATGACCAGAAAACATCTGAAGCAGGTTCCAGAGGACTCCTCCCTCCTCCCCTCCCTCCCTCTGTGAAGAAACCCTGCTGAGGCCTGAGAGTGTGCATGTACCATGCTAAGCAGTTCAGAACACCTTTTTGTATACCCTCTCACATGCTCCATACTTCCTGCCACACAGGGCTAACACCTTGACCTTAAATTCAAAGCGCGGTTCCTCGGCCACAGGGGACACTCAATTTCAAGTGCTCAATGGCCACGTGTAGCGGATAGTGACCACACTGATGATGCAACTATATGGCGATACAACTCTCCAGGACAGCTTCAGCAGGTAGGAATTACATTCCAATTCCATTAGCAATCAGCACGGACATGGGGGAGCAGCTGCCAAGTGTCACAATAGGTACACACAGATCAAGGAAGGAGACCCATGATTCAAACATCCCTCAGTCCATCCCCCTGTTCCTGTCCCTAGCAGCTAGGACTGCCTGCAAGAACCTGTCCGCGGAAGAACAGCCTGATGCACTGGCACAAGAATGCCAAAAACAAAAACACTGGTTTGTCAGGAGGCACCACAAGGTATTAAATGGTCTGAGTCACCTACAGAGCAAGGAAGGGGTCTCTTGAAGAGCGAGGTCAAATCAGGTAAAAGGGGGGAAAAAAGGGATGATGGGAAAATGGTTCAACAGGTAAAGTCACTTGCTTGCAAAGTTCACCAGCCCAGGTTCAACTCCCTAGCATCCATGTAAAGCCAGGCACAAGAATGGCACAAATCTGGCCTTTGTTTCCAGCAGTAAGACCTTGGCAAGTGTATGTGGTGTGTATGCACACAGTCGCGCACGCACACACACAAATAAACAGCTTTTTTAAAGAAAATCAAAAAGCAGCAAGGTGTGATAGTACACACCTTTAGTCCCAGCACTCACGAAGCTGAGGTCAGTAGATCACCGTAAATTCTAGGACTACGTGAAGATACAGTGAGTTCCTGGTCAACCTGGGCTAGAGTCAGACCCTGCCTCAAAACACCAAAAACAACAACAAAAAAGGTGGAGTGGGACTGGGGAGATAGCTCAGCAGATAAAGGCACTTGCTTTGTAAGCCACAAAGCCTACAGGCCCTGGGGTTCAATTCCCCAGTATCCGCATAAAACCAGAAGCACAAAGTGGTGCATGCATCTGCACCTCAAGTTCATTTGCAGTGGCTGGAGACCCTGGAGCACTCATCTCTCTGCAAATAAGTCAACACATTTAAAAACCAAAGGCTCCTGCATATTCCTCCTTGGGAAGTTTCTGCAGGCTGGGCTCCCAGGTGCCACACAGGATGGAGGCCAACATGGGGAGCTAAATCCTGTTCCCCACTAGTCTGCACTAACCAATCCACCTCTCCTACTTTCCCCCCACTGGCCCCTAAAGGGACCTCTAGTTCCCAGTGTGTGCTCTGCCTGCTGAGTGGGTGGAAGGTCTCCTCCTCCAACCTTTCAGTGCATGGTTGACTGGGGGAGGGGGAAGGGGGAATCCAAACTCAAAGCTTTCCCAGCCCTCCAGTCTAGGATTCCCCCCTCACTCCACGGTACACCGTGTATTTCCACGGGATGGGATCAGCTGGAAGTAGTCTGGGGCTTGTGTGTTTCCATCTGAGGGGAGATGTAGCTTTGCAGTTTTTCCGTATTGGGTCAGGGCTGTTTTCACTCAGAATTAAAAGCCAATAGAACAGTTGCCAGCAGAGGCCGGGTGTGGTGGCGCAGGCCTTTCATCTCAGCATTTGGAAGGCAGAGAGGTAGGAGGATCTCTGTGAGTTCAAGTCCAGCCTGAGATTACATAGTGAATTCCAGGTCAGACTGGGCTAGGCCCTACTTCAAAAACCAAACGAGCAAACAAAACAAAAAGCAGCAGAAAAGTATTTAAAGGACAAATGAACAAAGGTCAAACACTCAAAAACCCCAAGCCTCAAAGTCAAGGTGGGACAAGCCTCGTTTGCTGGCTCACTGCTTAGTTCCCTTTCACAGCCCAAATTCAGCACTGTCTCTTCCTCATTCTGGTCTCCACACCTCTGCCTTATCATCTCTCCTGTCCCTCCCCCAGCTTCTTCCCCTTTTGACTTCAACTGTCCATAGGATGAGATGAAAAGAAAAAACCCTACGTGACCACTACAATCACTTCTGCAGCCCACAGGCCTCAGAGACCTGAAGAAGTCCGTAATGCTACCCACGATCAGGGAGAGCCCTAGACTTCCACCTTCCCCACCCCTCCCGGAACCCCCCACACAGTGCGCACTGTCCCCCAGCATCAGGCAGGTCAGTAAACCCATTATGTCCCTTGGGACATGCAGCCAGATCACTCTATGCCCTCCCACCGAAACTGAGACAGCCCTTGGGTTCCAAAGGCCTTTGGGCCTGCCCCACGGCTTCAGATGGAGATGTGGGTCTGAAATTGGAAGCACCATCATCAACTATGATATTTACAAGATGACAGTTGCAACCATTTTGTCCTCAATGAAGTATGGTGTGGTGATGGTGGCTACTCCCGGAACTCTGAACCCTTGCTGGGTCACTCACAGGGTGGGTGAAGGAAGAGGCTTTGGTTAACATTCAGGCCCACCCAAGGGATACCAATGAGGAAAGCCGCTGATGTGAAAGGAAGGAAAGGCTCTATCCCCTGCTAACATCTTAGGGGTTAACCAGCTGAGGCTCCCAGTCATGGCGGGTCTCAGCCTCAACAATCAGCTCCAACTCAGCAGTCTGGGCAGGAACATGCTCAGCAAACAAAAGGATTCAAGATGGGAGACTTCCCGTTCCTCCTTGAGAATCGCAAGGCCCTGAGGACCCTCAGCGGGGAGAGGCCGGCTCATGCTTTACAGTCTGGAGTGGACGATGCCTCAAACAAACCCGCCTGTGTATACCCTTCACTTTGGTCAGGGCAGGACATTCCCTAAGTTTCTCTTAGCCCCAACTGAAGGGGAACATTTATTTTGAAAAGCAAGAGAAAGAAAAGGAGCAGAGAGAGGAGAGGGAAAAGAGGAAAAGGAAGAAAGCATCTTGGATGTGTCTCAGAGAGCATTTGTTGAAAACAAGATATTGTCCCTTTAAGCATATAAAAACAAGGCCCTTGAGCACGCAGTTCTCACTCTGGTACACAATTATGGGTGCTTTCAGCTGTCTAGCACTACTTCAAGTACGCTCTTAAGCCAGACTGTCAATGGCATGTTGAAAGCTATTTTGCTGGCTGCTATCATTAATAGCAAAGTGGAGAGCCAGGCTGATGAGAATTAAATATGGGGGAGGGGCAGGTCATACCCAGTCATTACGGAATTACCAGTATGAGAAAGGAGACAATGCCACTTTGGGGAATAAAGTTCAAACCAGTGCATTACGGTGGGGAAGCAGACAGGGGAGGCCACAGACGCCCAGAGCCCCCCACCCCCACCCCGTGCGCCAGATGGACTCAGGCCAGGCCTGGAGAGCCATATGGGGACGGAGGGAGCCACTGAGTCGTGGTGAATGTGAAGGCAGAGAGGCCCTGGTGATCGCTCGGCTGCAAAATGTCACCACCTCGCCTCACTTCCCAAGTGCAGTCCCTGCCCCACTCCATTCCAGAGACTCGCTTTCTGAATGTGGCTCAAGGACATCCCAGGAGCTGTTGACACCCTGGAGGAGGCCGGGGCTGGCTTCTCTGGCTTCTGCTAACAAACCCTGCCCTCTCAAAGTCTCAAGTGAAGTAACAGCCTTTCTGCAGGGCCATCCTCGCTGACCCACTCCCCCTTTCCCAGGAAGAGGGAGGCAAGCATGTCACAGAGCCACATTAGCACTTACCTCACTGCATCGCAATTACTTATTTAGAGGCCTGACGCCCCAGCGGAGGGGAATGGTGTCTTATTCAGCCGTCAGGCCCACACCCGGCACATCCCAGGTTCCTAATAACCATTTTGGGAACGGATCCAATCCCCTCATTTCGCTGATGAGGAAACTAGATGCTGAGCCACAGAAATGGGCTCCAGACCGGCAGCCAGTCCACGGTCACAACCCCCATTTCCTTCCCAGAACTCCCAAGCACACCCCCAAGCAGCCAGAAGGGGAGCCTGCCTGTTCACTGAGCATCTGATCCTGCGCACCTCAGCACAAGGGCTTCCCCCATAGCTCCATCACGAGGTAAGGAGGCTCACGCCATACCTGACAGCGAGTGGTTTCTATGGACCCTGGCCAAATTGGTGTCCTGGCATTTTGTACAAACAATGAGACAGAAAAACATTTTCCTATGTGGAAAGGGAAAAAAGGACTTTATTCCTTGGCTGACTCACTCCTTCAACAGAATGGAACCTTAGTGAGCTAGACCCTTCCTGTGCCTAGCAGATGGAAGGAGAAGTCCAGAAAGAGGAGGAACAAGTCAGAACCTCCAGGGTCCTGGTCCAGGACAGTTCATGGACTAGTGGAATTGAGAATGAAGTGTCCAGCAGGTTTAGCTGTCCTGATCTGTAAAGTAAGGACAGGGACAGTTCTAGGATCAACCTCCATGGTCAAATGCAGGAGAAGGAAAAGACCTAGACAAGCACCAACAGCCCCTCCATCCTCAAACCAGAGAAGAGGGGTGGACAGAAGCCTGGGGTGGGAGGCAGCCTCCCTCTAAATGAATCGAACAGGGTGAAGAAAGCTTTGGGCTCAGTCACTGGTCCCCAAAGCTAGAGAGAATAGCACCTGGCTGGGGAGACCACACAAGTCCTGTTGCTTCCAGGGAAGAACAAGGCAGCAGAGTCGGGAGGGAACCAGGAGTCCAGAGCTCTTTGCCGCTGGCACTCTGGCAAAGAAAAAAGGGTCACAGCTCAACTCAGATGCCACACAAACAGTTGCCACTCTAATATCAGGACCTGTATCTAGCCAGGTGTGGGGGCACACACCTTTAATCCCAGCGCTGGGAAGGCAGAGGTAGGAGGATCGCATTGAGTTTGAGGACAGCCAGGGACTATAGAGTGAGTTCCAAGTCAGCCTGGGCTAGAGTGAGACCCTACCTTGAAAAAACAACAAAAAGAACCATATCCCCTTCATCCCTGAAGGAAGTCCTTCCACCTTTGGGCCACCAAGGAGGCAACTTCAATCCCTCAGCACGAAGCCTTGCTACCTGGTGGCCCTCTGGACACAGTGGCAGTGGACACAGAGGCAAGCTCCGGCTGTTCGGTTCAGTGAGGGGAAGGGAAGGCCAAAAGGAGCTTGAGCCCTGGGTTTACAGCCACCATGTGGCCAGGGGGAAAAGTTCACAGGTTTTACCACACATCTTCTGTGAACCTGCCCTCTGGGATGGCCAGTTACGTATTCTGTGTTATTACTACACACGCTGGCGACCGGAGACCGGGGACAGGACTGTGGACACAGAAGGTTCAGCTGATACGGTTATACAACCCCAAATTGGGTACTTTGGACTCTGCTGGAGCCAGGTTTGCAGCCTGAGCCTGGGGGACAATAATGCAAAGACAAGCAGGGGCGGTTAAAGATGCATCCTGCTGGGACTCTCCACCAAAGAGCCCTAGGTGAGGAGAGAGGCTCAGTAGCACCCTGATCACGCTACGTGGGGCTGCAGGGATGGGGCATACCAGCTCAGGTCTCACTTTCCTCATTGGGAACTTCAAAGGTTTGGATGAAAAGCCAAAAGGCTTTGCCAGTTCTGGGACTCCAGAACTTGTTTGGATTACAGGAAAAAAGTGACCGCCTAATAATGGCACATTATCAAAATGCCTTAAGTCTGCTCACCTACAGGGGGTAAAAGGCCAGCCTGCCGCCTCTCCCAGCACCATGTCTCAAAGCCACTGCACAACAGTTGCTCTGGGGCCCCTGCTTCTGAGTTAGCTCTGTCAGCTACGGCTGACATTGGAAAGGCGCTGCAGGAACCAGAGGGCCACTGATGGGCTGGTCGGTCAGCCATCATGGCCTCCTTGGCCTTGCTGAATCACCCTTGACATTCTGCCTGGAAGCAGGAGCCTGGAGGAGGTGATGACCTCTTGCAGTCCTGGGCCAGGCCTGTGACTCTGTAATCTTTGCTTTACCATAATTAGGGAGGGAGGCAAAAAAGGAGGAGGAGAAACCATTTATTACTTCTCTGGGATTTTTTGACAGCTGGGAAAAAGCGAGAGGGAGGGAAGGAGGGAGCCGGGCAGCGATGGAGCCAGCCACAGTGAGTTTAACCTCCCAGTAAAATAAAAATGGGCTGGACGCACCTCATCAGCTGCCCTCTGTCAATACTCGGGACCATCTGGCAGAACGCGAGGTTCTCAGCTAATTGGCATTTCCTATAGAGCCAGCGAGAAGAGCTTTTGGGGGGAAAAATGTGGTGGAAGGGGTGGTGAAGAGAGGGCGAGTCAGGGTGTGTGTGGGGGGGCCAGCCACACTCCCCAAGGTGCTAGCTCTGTAGATCATCTATTATATAAAAGTACATACAGTCCCCACCCCCCACCCCTGCGCTTTAAAGATGAAGAATCCAGCCTGTTTGTTCCAGGCAGATGTAATCACACGAACAGTCAAGTCTAGAGGGCAGGACACTGCATGAATAATTCAAGCACTCCAGTCACTTGATTGTGTGTGCAGATAAAACACCAGTCAACCGCTAAACAGGTCAGCTGATAAACTTGTTTGCTCAGGCCTAACCACCATCCGCCAAATGCACCCAAGGCCCACACTACAATTAGTGGCAGGGTTTTTCTTCTACAGAACCTCACAAACCTAGGGAGTGGCCAGCTCCATTAGGTCAGGGCTGCATTGCATTTCTCCACCAAGGGTTTCTCCACCTCCTTGCCTTTGTTCCTACACAGCCACAGAGTGAGTTCACCCAACCCAGGGACCCTGGGGCGTAGCACTTATACTGGGAAGGGGCTGGAGGGCAAAGGTGAGAGGCACCTGGAATGTAGAACCCAGAGGCTCAGGTTTGAGTCCTGACTTTTGCCCTCCTGGCCTCCATGTGGCCTCAGTTTCCCCACCTAGAAAGAGGGCAAAGAATCCCACTGTCAACCACTGGCGAGCTGAGGGGATTCAAGGGAACAGTAAATCCAAATGTCAGGCATTCTCCCCCAATGGTCCGAATCCCAGACGCACACAGCTGCTCTATCTACAAACCCCACCATCAAAAGCATCCAGATGTTTAACCCTTCTAGGTTCAGCACATGCCCAGGGCTGCTCTGCCAGCCAAGGTCATTTCTTTGTGCCAAAAAACCATCCACTCAGACACGAGGAACGCCACCCATGCAGACCTCAACATGCAACGACATATTACACCTTAATTATGAAGCTCTTAGAATAACTGCTGCTATAAATTTCAAACCTGGGTGCAATTACCCTCCTTAAACACACCCAAGATACTGAGCGTGATGGGGGAAAGAATTAGGGTTGGAGAAAGGGTGGAAGTGGCACCTTGCATAGTACCCCAAAGTTCTTGAAATCCTTGGGACCCTAGCATTCTGCATGAACCGGTCAGACCTGGTCCGTTCTGCCTAGAGTGGACAAATCTATTTCCAGTCTATTCTCCCCAAGAGAACCTTCTTAACATATAAAGCTGTGTCTGTTTATTAGTTCTGTGGGTTGAGAAGTGAAAATGTGGCCGCCTTCGTGTGCCTTCCTAGGGAACCAATTCCTCAGGAAGCCACAAGCTGGTTTCCCACACTGCTCAATACACGAAGGCCCTTTTCTGGCTGCCCTTCACCCAACAGCAGGGCTCCCTCCAGGAGGGGAGAGGAAACCATGGATTCAAAAGACTCTATAGGAAGCCACTGGAGCGGACAGGAATCTGCACACTTCCCGGAGGTCACCTGCCCTTCTCACCTGCCCTGGGCCCTGCCCCCTTTAAAAAGCAAAATTTAAACCTTGTAAATGACTGTTAATTTAGAGCAGAAAATCCATTCAAGTCACGGTCACCAAAGGCTAGAATGAGTCAACAGCCTTCTGAGATTTCAAGAACACCAATTGTTTGAAAAGAACAACCCGGCCTGCGCCATTTATACGTGCCAAGTCAACGTTAATAGCCAGCCAAGCCAAATTATAGGCAGCCTCTCCTCAGAACACAAATACACAAACAGGCCTCTCCCAGAGCCCAGCCTAGCCCAGGACTAGTTACTGATATGCACCGAGATAAAGGGTGTTTGTATTTGCTCGGCTTGAGGTATACTGTTATTAGGAGAGTGACAATGCCAGGTAGTTTACATATCCATCAAAGGATACCACACTAGCTAAACTGGTTTGACTTCAGGATTACAAAGCTGAGCTCAACTGCCAGCCATCTCAAAAGGCCTGCTGAGGCTGCCCCCGGGCAGGTTACTTCACCCCGGGGCTCAGCTTCCTCCTGTGAAATGGGGACGCAGCTGCCTTCAAATTAAGAGACATGAGAAAGTTGCCTCCTGAATGTGAGGAATTAAGATTGCACTGCGTTCTGGCTTTATGTTTCTGAGGCAGTTGGTGGCTTCTTTCCCTTAAATTTCGACAGCTCGGCCTGTTTTCAGGCTCTTGAAGTTTAATCTTATCAAGGCAGTACATCACATTTTTTTTGCAAGAAAGAAAGAAAACGGGGGAAGTCCCTCCTGCATTTCCTCTGGAGAATTTCACATTAAAACAGATAAAAGCGGTGGACCACCTCTAGGTCTCTGGAGCCACGAAAGCATATCCAAGAGGTGCGACTTTCCCTTTAGTCCACCAAGATCCAAGACCAGGCCTGATTCCACACACTCAAAAGCTCAACCTATCCAAGAAAGCAGCAAGGCCTCAGAGCCTGGAACATTTCACTCTTCAAGGCAAAATGGGAAGAACAGAAGAACTAGGCTGGTTTTCAAACAAGGGGGAACATTTTTTAAATATATATATATATATATATATATATATATATATATATATATATATATATATTCTTTTTAAAAAAGAATCTATTTCTTAAAGAGAAAAGCGCTTACCTGCTTGTGCATTTCAATGTTCAACCCATAGGACATCTCATAGTACTACAAGGAAAAAGAATTGGCATTAACAGACAACACAGAGATCTGCTATATACATATATATTTGGGTTTTTCTTGGAAAGGTTTTGGCCAAATCATGCCTTGGTGCCTGAAGCTTAAGTCGAACCCCAAAGACAAGCCTCTGAGAGGTTTAAGAGCTGACATGGTTGTGTGGGCGAGTGTTCCTCTCAGCTAGAGAACATTACACACAGTAGTAAGAACTGGGCCTTCCCTCCCACAAGCACCGCATGTGCTATAGATCTGTTTATAGGGAGGGGTGGGGGGAGTCCTACAGGGAATGCTGGGTGCCCTGGGCCCCTGTCCTCTGAGAGTCATTTAGCACTGTGTGGAAAGCCTCTTATGTGGAAAGAGGCACAGGCGGCTGGCTTAAGTGCCTTCTACACCCTCTCCCAAAAGGAACATGTCAACTTGTAGAAACAGACGCTGTTAGGAAAAAGGAGAGGGAGAGCTAAGGTCCCAGGGAGGAGCAGCCGCTCAAGTGGGGAAGTCCCCGAGGAGGCGAGGGAGAGAGGCAGCCGAGGGCTTTAAAAGGCTCCTCCACTCCTGCGATCACCCAGGGGAAGGAGGGCTCTTCTGTCTCTCTCTGGACAGACCCCAGGACTGCAAAGCAAAAAGTTTCCAAACACTCCCAGGAGGTCTCAAAGAGAGACTTTTATTCCTGCCCAACTCAGGCTGATCCAATTCAGTCCTACTCGCCAAGTTAGGCCAGCCAGCCCTCTGGGAAACCTCGACACCCCAAAGAAAGGCGCACAAAGGTGGCGCGGAGGTCCCTCCTCCAAGTGGCCGGCGGTGGGAAGCTGGCCAGGGGACCCCTCCCTTCCTCCCCGGGCGGTCCCTAGTCTGGACCGGGTGGGAGCCGGTTCTGGCCTCGCAGGGTGGTCGCCCTGCCCTCCTGCCCTCCGCCTGGCCTCTCACCATCACATAATGGCGCTGCATCTCCGTCTTCTCGTTCGCCAGCTTGTCGTACTCCACTTTGAGGCTGCGAGGACAGGAGACGCCGCTTAGGCCGGAGGGACCTCACCCCAAAGACCACTCGGAGCCACTTCCCCACTTCGCACACGCATGGGGGTAACCCTAATTATCCAGCATCCTCGGGGCGGAGGGGATGGCTCTCCGCCACCGGGAGCAGGGCTGAAACAACTCCAAACTTCTCCGGGCCGGCTGGGGGGACGCACAGCCACCGCGGGGACCCAGATCCCGGGGCGAAAGTGCCCGCGATTGCAACCCCCAGCCCCCAACCTGGTCAGCGCAGCGGGCCGCCAAGGGTTAAGGCAAGCGCGCCGGGAAAGGGGAAACAAAAGGCGGAGGCCCGGGGTCGCCAGTCCCTCTGTCCCCGCGGGGGGTGACAGGAGCTCCCGCGAGCTGCCCTCGCCCCCCCCCCCCGCCCAGCCACAGCCAGAGTCACCCCCACCCGCCTTACCTGTGATACTGAGCTTGCAGGAACTGGAATTCGTCTTTGATCCTGTCACAAGACTCGGCCACCGTGAATTTAAATCCTGGCTGCCCAGGTTGATGGGGAGCCTGGAGTCCGCGAGGACAGAGACGGGGGTGGAGGGGACACATCAGACGGGTGGGGAGGGGGAAATCACACGGCCCCAGCCCCTCCCCTCCGCCGAGCGCCACACCAGCCAGACCACCCCCACCCCCATAGCCCAGAATCTTCCTGGCAAGTTTGTCTGTTCCCAGAGACCGGGCGGAGGAGGGGGCGTCTCGGCCCGACCCTCCCCAGAGGCAATAGGGTTCCCATTCCCAAGTCAGGCGGGGGTGGAAAGACCCGCTTAGGCGAGTTGGAAGACTTGGGAATGGGAGGGAGGTAGGGAAGCGCAAACAGGCAAACAGATTCCCCCTCCAACGCAAGCCGCCCCCAGCCACTCGGGCGCAATTACCCTCGGGGTCTCTACGGCGCGCCCCCCCACCCCTTTGTGTGAGCGCGCACATGCACGCGCGCGCGCACACACACACACACACACACACAATCAAGGTAGCAAGGAGCAAAATGGAGGTGCTAGATAAACTGCCTCGTTTACCCTGCCATGATAGATGCTTAAATAAACCGAGTTGCAATTACTCACCGGATGTCTGCCTTGCGGATACATGGCAGGGAGGGGTCGTGATTCCGTGAGCGTGGAAACGCCGAGAGCCCGGGCCGGCGAGCAGCGGGGGAGGGGGGAGCCGAGCCCGAGCAGGGGGCGGCCGGGGAACCGAGAACTCGCCCCCGGCCCCCCCAGCCCGCTCTCGCAGCGAAATCCCAGAGTCGGGCGCCCGCCCCAAGTGGAGACAAAGAACCACGGAGCGGGCTGCAAAGTCGTCGGCGGGCACCGAGGCCGGCGGCGGGCACGGGCTTTGTGCGCCTTAAGGCTCGGCGGGCTGCGGCCGGCACCCTTCCCACGGCTGCGTCGACAGCGTCAGAGCCCGGGGCTGAGCGGACATCGTCGGTTCCCCTGGCGGGTCCAACGCGGGGTCCCGAGGCCCGGGAGGGGAGGGATCCCTCCCCTCCTTTCTGGAGTGAACGCGGGTGGGTCCCCCTTTCGGATCACTCAGCTGGAGGGAGGCGCGTCTGGGTAGCCTGGAGCATCCGGGGCGAGCGGGTCCGATCCGGGGGTCGTTGGATGGTGGGAAGGGGGGGGCTCGCGGCGGGAAGATGAAGGAGGCTGGCACCGGGGTGACCGAGGGTGAGGGCGCTTCGACGCCCCCCTCCCCTTTCTTGGAGAGGAGAGAGCCTGCAGTTCCGTCTGCTACAGCCGCCGCCGCCGCCGCCGCGAGCCCTTCTTCCCAGGGCCACGGAGGAACTCCGGGCTCAGTAGGTGCAAATCCCTCGTCCTGGCATCATTAACTCCAGCGGGCACAGGAAGAAGCCTCCTCCGTTAAAAAATAAAAAATGAAAAAAAACCGGGGGGGGGGTCCTGGGTGCTTTCAACTCCAGCTCCGCACGCGTCCCCAGCCGGGAGCGCACCGAGCCACCGCCGTCTCGAAAGGAAGGGGACACGCAAAGCCCGGAGACCCCCTCCCTTCCTTCCACTCGGCCTGGATCTCTTCTCCGGGCCCCCCGGCAAACCCCCCAAAACACACACATCCACCAAAAAAAAAAAAGTGCCAGGGACCAGCGGATGCCACACACAGACAGGCCAGCGAAGGGAGAGCCGCACGAGGTCTGAACCGCCGCGAGAGCAGTTCCAAATAGGGACTGAAAAGTAACAAAATAATGTGGCAGCTTCTCCGGGCGCTGGCCAATGGGAACGCAAGGCTCCCACGTGGGCGCGGACAGACTCGGCTTGTGATTGGCCGGTGCCGGGCGCGACGTCACAATGCCCTCTTGTGTCTAAAACTATGCATGAAAAGTAGCAATCAGGCCCTACCCGCTGGTGACTTTCGCATGGGAGTGAAAAAACAGCGCTCCTCAGATCAGGAATTAAACCGAAAGACATATAATAAATAGATAGATATTAGAGTCCCGGGCTCCTAAAAAGCTGGGTTTTTTTCCACCCTCCCTCTTTTTTTTTATTTCTCTCCCCCCAACACAATCTACTTAGGAAATAATTATTTGGCGGGAGGGAGATAGGGGAAGAAAAAAAAACAGGAATAACAACAAAAGAAAAAAGAAGAAAAAAAGACAAGCTGTACAGTTCTCAAAAAAACCTGTGGCTGGTGGAAATGGATCCGTTTATTCGGCAGTGGCGGCGAGCGAGCGATTCCTCCCTGTAATCTCATTAGGGCTGCAAAGCAGCCCAATTAGATACTATAAAACAAACAGAATCACTTTGTCACTTTAATGTTTTCACTTCAGAAGATTTAGGGGCCGATAAAATGGTGGCTCCCAAAAGTTTTACCTTCCGACCTTTTAAAAAAAATTTTTTTTCTTTTGCTCCGAACTGAGTTTTTTCCCCTTTTATTTTTTTACATTCCCCCCTCCCTTTTCTTGCTCCCCGGGAGCATCAAGCTTTCATTTTATTTATTTATTTTTCTTTTGTTCATTCGCTGTTTTCAGAAAAAAAAAAAAAAGGCTCAAGTCCGAGAAGTGCTGATGGAGAGAAGCGGCTGTGTCCGTGGACTTGTCCCGGTCTCCGTCCCCACTCGGGTGTCCGGGGTCCCCGGCGGTCCCCCCGCACTGTCCCTCGGCCCGCACACCGGGGGTGAAGTCAGGGCAGTGACCCGGGCGGCCCCCGCGCGCCCCCCCACGGGGTCCCCTTCCCGGGGCTTCTCACGGAGCGCGCACGCGCACGCGCGCACCCCAGGCCCGCCGCGGGGGCGCGCCTCGATTTCCCCCTCATTAGGACGGAGCCCGAGGTTGGCGTTTGCATGTTAATGAGGAGCGGAGCGCGCGCGCGCGCGCACTGGGGGGGATGGGGGGGTCTTGCGCTGGCCGGCCCGTCTCTTCTTCATTTATTTATTCTCCGAAATTAAAAAAAGAAAAACAAAACAGAAATCGTGGCTGGCGCGCACCGGAAAACGGTGACGATCGTGGTGGTGGGTGAGGGGGACGGGCTCTGGGAGAAGCCCGGCTCTCGACAGATGCGAGCATCTGGCCACAGCGTTCATTAGACTCAAAATGGCTCCTCTTTCGGAGCTTCCCTTTCCCCTCCCCCTGCTCGGCCCTCCCCCTTACGTCACGGGTGGGCGAACCCGTTTCCTTACGGGCCACGCCCCCTTTCTGGCTCCCGACCCCCACGTGGGGACCGCTGGCCACGCCCCTTCTCCCAGAGCCAGCCGGGAGACCAATCGCAGACAGGTTCAGGAGCCCTCCGCTTCTGATTGGTGGAAGTGCCGCGAGCTGTCACTCCTCGGCCGGAGCTGTCAATCAAAACCACGCGGGGTGAGGGGGGGGAGCGCTGACAAATGCCGAGGCTGCAGAGCCTCCCGCTTGCAAATAGTGCTTGGAATGGCTGCTTAATTAGCTTTGAATGGCTTTTCCTTCCAGCTCAAACAATCTGTCACTACCATGTGGTATAAAGGAGCCATGCATAAAAAAGTAAGCAGAGGCTAAATATCAATTTGATTTTGTGTATCAAAGGAATATTTTATTTTTCTCCCTAGTAATGAAACGTATCAATTTAAATAATAAAAGGTAAAAACACACACAAACCCCCCCACACCTCCCCCCCAAAAAAGAAAGAACAAGAAGAAAAAAAATAAAGACATACACACCCCTCCCCCCCCCCAAAAAAAGAAAGAAAAACAAAACCCAAAGTCCACCGTGTTCCGACTCTTGCGCACGACTGAAATAAGTAATTTCTATGGACCGCGACCAGGAGGAAGTCGGAGACTCTCCCCTCCCCACCCCCACCCCACTTGCATTTAGGGTTTTGTTGTCCTGGTCCCCTGGAAATAAGACTAGGCGTGATGGAGGAGGGGTGGCCCGTAAAGGGGGCGGGGGAGACGGGCGAACTTTAAAGGGATCCCTTTGAAGCTGCGAATTAAAGTGCAGGGGGTTTTAAGACCCTTTAAACCGGGGGGTCCTACAGCAGGTCTCGATTTGAGAGCCTGGAGGAGACCTGGGAGAGAGTGGGTAATGCGAGGTCTCACCCAGATTTATTAAACACAATGCCTTCAAGATGCCCGGGGACCAGGCGCCTGGCCGGGTGGGTCTCCCTCTCCCTCTCGGGCTCCCTCCGGACGGCGCCGAGGAGGCCCCGGGCCTGCAGATCGTGTCTACGGTGATTGTGTACAGAAAAGCCCAGCAGCTCTGCTCCCCATCCTGCGGGGACAGCGGGGATCCCGAGGACCCCACGAGCCTGCCAGCCTGCGAGCTCCTACTGGGAGCCCTGGCCCAGCACCCGGCCTGACGGGTGGCATGGACGTGGTTTTACAAAGCATTTCCCATCCCGCCGCCCTCTCCACGGTGAGCGGTCACAGCCCTTGGGTGCTTAGTAGGTACCAGGCAGGCCTAGATGACCCCAGACTCTATGCAATCCATCCAGCACTTCACTCCCTAGGGAAGCGGCCTGGCTGGTGGCCCGTTTGATAGAAAAGAGAAACCAAAAATAAAAATTAAAAAAAAAAAAAAAGCTTAGTAATCTGCCCCTGAGCTGGGCAGAGGTCAGAATTGGAATCCAGGGCAGCCAGATCCACAGTCAAGATACTGTTTTACTTGCACACAGTCATTTATGGTATTTGCTGAAAGTCATTCATTCATTCATTCATTCATTCCATCCCTTTCTGGGGAGGGTCTGAATGCAGGGCAGATCATCTGCCTCGTTCCCTGGAACCCTGATCTCGAAGGTGGCAGCGGTCAGTAAGTAACCAGGTTGGCATCTCTTAAACTCAAAGCTCATCACTGCCCTAACCCCCACCCCCATGCCACCCCACAAATTAAGAAAAGAAAAAAAAAAGGAAAAATGTGTTGCTTTTATGCTCCAGAAAGAGGAAAGAAAAAAAATTTAATGCACACAACACCCTGTCTGTCCGAAGCGCTTGACAATTATTTTAAAGAAGGGGGGGGGGAGAGAAAGAGTTCAAACGTCTCTGTCTCCAGTTCTAATTGGAAACGTTTCAACTGTTTATGTTACAAGAAGTGTCAGGGTCATTTGCTACCGGAGAGCTGACTTTTCATTGGCTGCTTAATTGAGTACCTCGGAGTCCACCCCACGTGGGAGAGGAATTCCTGGCACATTAAAAAAAAAAAAAAGTCACCCAGTGAGACAAAAAGCCCGGCCTGGATTTCCAGAGTGGAGATTCCCTCAGCCCCTTCTTGGGCCCCAAAGCTGTGACGTGCTTTAGATGAGAACTAAGTTATCTATTTATCTCTCTTGCTCAGGAATTCAAGGAACTGGTTGGGGCCAGACACCAGGCTGTGGCCTTCTATTTGAGGAACTGATCACAAGCCTTGGGTGGGGTTGTAAACTTCTCCCCAAAAGTCTCCACAGGCTTTGATTTTCTTGAGGCCTCCTGTTTGAACTGGCCAAAGAGGTGACCACTGTCCCTCACCCCTCTCTCCCTGTGGTTGACTCCATAGTCGTCCAGCTGGTCCTCCTACTGGCAGAGTCCTCATCCTCACCCTCCTCACCGAGAAGCTAGAGAAAGGAGAAATGGTATTTGTTTGACAAACTTGTCCAGCGCTTACTGGGTACCACATGTCATTCTAAACAAGGGCAAATATTAACACATTTAATCCTTGCCCAAAGAATGAAGGTAGTGCCATTTTTATCACTCCCATTTACAGATGGCCAACTGATACACAGTGGTACAATGACTTGCGTAAGGTCACATGGATGCACTTGACACCAAGCAATAAATACAGCCCCCCGGGGTCGCATCTTAACTTCACTCCATAAGCTTGGCTTTTCTGGGAAGGCAGGTTAGGGCTGCAGGGTGAATCACCCTGAGGGGTCCCCAAGAGCTCACCCTGGAGCCAGCACATTTTAAGAAAGAGGCTGAGGCTGAAGGAGGTGAAGGTCATCCCACAATCCTAAACCTTCTTCCAAGTCTTTGTCTGGGTCAAGTTCAGTGACCTTGGGGGTACTTAATGTACCCTTGCTAAGCCCCTATTTACTCATGTATGGTGGCTCCAAGGGTCCCGTTCACCTCAGAGGAAGGTTTTGGGGATCAATGTAGATAATCATGTGATATACTTAGTACAGCTCTGGCATGTTAACTAATCAATAAAGGTTAGCTGTGGTGGCTGTGATGCAGATGTGGAAACAGCTGGGAGACTCAGCTCCTGGAACATTTTTCTGGATGTTTGTACAGGAAAGCGAGGCCTGTGGCCCAGTCCTAGGAAGCATAAACCAGGCGTGGCCCTGACCTTGTCTAGACACACATAACGAAGTCCATTGCGGCATCCAGCACTCTCCGGCCCTTCCCTTCTCTGTTTTCCTGAATGACCTTGGACCTCCACACTGCTCCCAGTTCCTGGGGGAGGAAAGAATGGGAGGAAGACCTTTCAAAGCTAACCACTGAGGGGGTGGGGGGGTGGAGGCCCAGAGAAATCCCAGTGCCCTCAAGGTGCCATTCGTTCAGAGCATGTCTGAGAAGAATGTAGCAATACAAAGTGCCCTTGTTCTGGGGGGAACAGGAGAAGGAGGGGGGGGGTCTCAGAGGACTTGCTGGGAGAGGGGGCTTGAGTTCAGGCCAGGAGCATAGAAGAAGTTCTGCTGAGCAGAAGATATCAAGATGGGCCAAGTGGCCGGGCGTGGGGGCACACGCCTTTAATCCCAGCACTCAGGAGGCAGAGGTAGGAGGATCGCCATGAGTTCAAGGCCACCCTGAGACTCCATAGTGAATTCCAGGTCAGCCTGGGCTAGAGAGAGACCCTACCTCGAAAAACAAACAAACAAACAACAAAAAAAAAAAGATGGGCCAAGCCCCTCTCCCTATGACATTCCCTTCCTTGTACCCCCCTCCATCCCCGCCCGACCCCCTCCTTTTTGACACCTTTCAAAATATTATTTGCACCAGAGAAAGGCAGTTAAGAGCTGGCTTCTCTGTAGGATTCAGTCCTCACCTTCACTCTCATCCTCCTCCATGAAGGTTGAAGGTTATTGAGGTCAGAAGGGAGGAATCCACTCTTGGGGTCCCCACACCGATCAAATGAGAATTAAGATTTCTGATGGCTCACCTGGCAAGAGATTACTGAAAGCCTATTATGTGCAAGACTTAAGTCCCAGAACCTAAGAGAAGCCCTTGCCTTTGGAGAGACCCTAAGAATTCAGGTCTAGACAGGAACTAGTCCTGGGTAGAAGGGAGATTGACAAGGAAGCTTCCTGTAGCATGGTATGGCCTTGGCTAATAGGGGAAGGAAAATTCTAGACAGGGCAAAGCAGCCCAGCTAGGCCTCTCCATCCAAAGAGCAACTGGGGATATTTACTCGGCTGGGTGGCCCCAAGGCCTCTGTCCAGAAAGTTAAAGCAGCCAAGGCGATGATTTACAAAGAGGCCCTCATGTCCACCTGGGGGGTTGTGGGGGGCAGTGTGCAGAGCGGAATGTGTTTGCTCACCTGTCTTTAGCAGTAGCATGAGATGAACCATTCTCCAGACACCTCCTCCCCTCCCTGCCTTTCCCAAGGTGCACTTTACTGACCTCTATTGACAAATGAGCAGGGTTTCCATGCCTCACGCTGGAACCGGGTAAATATTTATTGAAGTGATTGGACGTCCTAATTAAGAGATTTGTGCCGTTTCTTTCCTTTTTAAAGATTCAAAGCCCAGGCTCAGGAGATTAAGAAATAGTTTGCTGGTATTAACGTATCTAACTTCACAAGGGTGGAGGCCCAGGGTGCAAAAATTACCCAGGCCAGTGGATGGGGAGATGGGGGAGATGGGGAAGACAGAGGAGATGGGGGAGATGGGGGACAGGGCCCAAGCCTGAGTAAATGGCTGGTGAAGGTCTCTGGCCCAGCATACGTGTTCTTTCATGGTGGATCTGAGTTGGAGTGGGAGGAGAGAGCTGATAAGCTTCGATTTTTCTCTTCCAAATCTGTCCTCAGCTTCATATCCTTGCATTAAATGGATTTATGAATTTGTATTTGTCAACATGCACTCTGTAATAGTTTGATTGCTTATCAGTTATGCTCACTGATCCTTCTCAATTTGCCCTCTAGGGGACATTGGGCAATATCTGGAGACATTTTTACTTATTTATTTATTTGCAAGCAGAGGTAGAGAAAGAGAGCATGGGTACACCAGGGCTTATAGCCACTGCAAACTAACTCCAGACACATGAGCCACCCTGTGCAACTGGCTTCATGTGGGCACTGAGGAATAGAACCCAGGTCCTTGGGCTTGACAGGCAAGCACCTTAACCGCTGAGCCATCTTCCCTAGATCTGGAGACATTTTTAAAAAATAGTTTTATTTATTTGCATGGAGAGAGAGAGAGAGAAGAGAGAGAGAGAGAGTAGGCACGTTAGGGCTTTTTGTCACTATTAATGAACTCCAGATGCATGGGGGCTACCTTGTGTATCTGTCTTTACATGGGTATTGGGGAATTGAACTCAGGCCCTTAGACTTTGCAAGCAAGTGTCTTTAACCGCTGAGGTATCTCTCTGACCCTTGAGACATTTTCGTTGTCACAACTCAGGTAGGGATGCTACTGGATCTATAGTGGGTATAGGCCAGGAATGACTCTAAACATCCCACAATGAACCCAAAACCCTCCTCAATATGGAATTCTATGACTCCCTGAGTACCAAGAATGCTTACTTTGAGGAACTCATGTATGTGTTTCTTAATATATTTTCAAATATTTATTTATTTGAGAGCGATTAAGAGGGAGGGAGAGGAGACAGAATGGATGTACCAGGCCTCCTTCTATTGCAAACAAACTGTAGATGCATGTGTGGCCTTTTGGGGATCTGGCTTTATGTGGGTACTGGGTTTGAACTGAGGTTGTCAGGCTTTTCTGTTTTTCTAACTTTTCTGTTAGTTATTTTTCTCATCACTGTGACAGAACACGTGGCAAAAACAATTTAAGAAGGGACAGGTTTATTGTTGGCTTGTCTTGCAGTTTGAGGGCGCAGTCCATCATGGCAGGGAAGAGACTTAGTTCTTTGGGCATTGGAATCAATTCTGTATAGAAGCCAGTCAGGTTTTCTAACTGAGCCCTGGAAAAGTTTTGGGGTCTTCACGTGATAAGGTGAGAAGATGGGGACGTGAAGACAGTGACCACAGAGACCCCTCCCCACAACGTTCATCAGAACAGCTCCAATTTTTATCAGTGTTATTATAGGTTACGAACTCTAAACTAGTTTGTTGGGCTTTCAGGAGGCGGTGCCCTGGGGCCAAACAATACATTTCAAAAATCAATAAACTTCTTTGTGTTGTTGCAAACATTCTCATTTTAACCGCAGAATTTAGACAGGGGGACCGCAGTTCCACGCACGGGGCTGTGGCCTCATGATGTTTAACACCAGAACACTGTGGCTGTCCTCACTCTCGGGAGGGAGGCTTTAGGCTCAGCTCCTTTGCTTTGTTTTGTTTGATTTTTAGGGTTGTTATTGTTTGTTCTTTGAGGCTGAGTCTCTTGTAGCTTAAGCTTACCTCAGACTCGCTAAGTAGCCGAGACTGGCCTTGAACACCTAATCCTTCTGTGGTCACCTCCCAGGTGCTAGGATTAAGGCCTGTACCACCATTCCCAGTTCAAGCCCAGAAGGAAATATAGTCACAGGGAGAAAGCCATGGTTTCTCCAGAGCCAGCCTTTGACCAACGAGGCAAGTTGAACCCAGACGTGACCTGTGTGAAATCTGGATTTTCATACCAGCCCCATCCAACTGTGTCTATGCCCTTAACCGCTGTCCTGATCAGCACCTCTTTTCTACCAGAGAACAACATTCTGCCCTTTGCAAAGAGGGGCTTACTGCTTTCTGATATGTCACTTAATGTATTTATTACCTTGACATCCTGGCACTACCATCTCCCAGCCCCCTAGCTGGGCACCTTCCTGTACTACAGAAGTTAACAGGCTGTGGATGTAAGCATGATTCCATGATAAAAGGCTCCTGGTACCATGTTTGTGGAGATGGTGCTGTGTTCTAGTGTTTGGCCACTTTCTTCGTGTATGTTAAGGCCAAGTCATATGTGTTTGTTGCGGTGTACTGTGTGACAAGTGGAAGTTCTTAAAGTTACAGGTTCAGAGGTTCAGATGTGTCCCCTGGCTTCCCAATCCTCCTGACTAGCAGAGACAGCCACGACCCACCCTATAAGACTCCTAAGAGAAAACATGGTGGCAGGGCTTCATGACATTGGATTTGAAGTGGTGTCTTGGATAAATCACCAAAAGCCCAGACAACAGAAACGCAAACAGCATTTATGGAGCGTGGAGCTCTGGCTTCACTCCCCAGCACTGCATAACCCTAGCATGCTGATGCATTCCTGCAATCCCAGCACTTCGGAGGTGGAGGCAGGAAGATCAGAAGTTCAAGGTCATCGTTGGCTGCATAGGGAGTTCAAGGTAATTCTTGGTTACATGAGACCCTGTCTTAGAAATAAACAAACTAAGAGAAAAATAACAAGTGCAGGTGAAGACGTGGAGAAACTGGAATCTTCCTGCACAGTCAGGTGGGAATGTTTACCAGGGTAATCCTATGACGAAGTGACACAGTTGCTCAAAGTCTTTTTTATTTTCTTTTTCTTTTTTCTTTTGGTATTTTGAGGTAGGGTCTCTGTCATGGTTTGATCCAGGTGTCCCCCACAAACAAATGGATGTGTTCTGATAGATCGATCCTCAGCTGATGGCAGTTTGGGTTTTACAACCTCGATGAAGCTGTGTTGTTGGGGGCGGGCTTATGGGGGTTATAAGCCAGCTTCCCCTTGCCAGTGTTTGGCACACCTTCCTGCCGCTGTTTGCAGTGCTGTGGCAGAGGTGATGTCCAGCCCTCTGCTCATGCCATCGTTTTCCCTG
>PVHP010004240.1:0-10903 GCA_004024765.1 Zapus hudsonius | reverse complement strand
TTCCATAAGCTGCTTCTGTTTGGGTTCTTTCTGCGCAGCAACTAGAAAGCTGACTGCAACAGTCTCACTCTAGTTCAGGCTAACCTGGAACTCACCTTGTAGTCTTAGGCTGGCCTCGAACTCACCGCAATCCTCCTCCTACCTGGGATAGGTAGGTGTGCACCAGCACACCCAGCAAAAACAGGTTTTGAAAGAGATCATCGTACAACCATATTCTTTGTCTCATGACTCACCACAGCCAAGAGGCTGAGGCCATCTAAATTTAGACCATGGGAGGATGGATGAATTAAGAATACGTGGTCCATGTGGAATATTATTCAGCCTTTAAGAGGAAGGAAATCCTGTCAGATGTTAACAACACACGTGAACCTTAAGAGCTTTACTCTGAGGGAGATAAGTGAGTCAGAGAAAGAGGAATGCTGTGTGAATGGATGTTTGTGAGCTAGATCTAAGGAAGCCAAACTCAGAGAAGCAGAAAGCAGAGTGCTGCCTGCCCCAGGCTGGCAAGGAACACATGGGGAGTTGGTCAATGGGTAGAGTTCCAGTTGGGCAAGAAGAAGAGTTCTAGGGACCTGCTGCACAACAGCATGCACATAGTTGCCACCTACTGTATACTTCAAAGTAAGGGAATGAGGGACTGGGACATGACTCAGCAGTTAAAGGCACTTGCTTGCAAAGTATGTTAGCTTGGGTTCAAGCTAACATACTTTGCCGCCAACATAAAGCCAGACTGGCAATCATTTGCAGCATCAAGAGCCCCCGGTGCACCCACATACACCCATATACACACACATATGCATTGTAGCAACAAGAGCAATTAACATGTCCATAGACAGACAGACAGACACACACACACACTACAGCAGCAAGAGACTCTAGTGACCCCATACACATACATACACACAAATAAATAAAAAATAATTAATGTGACATGGTAACTATCATGTAATATGGTTTTTATTACAACTTTTAAAATAGAGACAGCTCCCTTAGGTGAGTTTTGTAGAATTCCTTCTTGGTTCCTAAGTCCCTTGCCCCCTTCTCTAGCCTGAGATGATGGAGAGAAGGTCACTGAGGGCACATGGCCCTCAGCGTGAGCCTAGCCTGATGCCATGGCTGAGAACATGGGCTTGGAATCCTGACTCTTTTTTTTAAATCTATTTTTCCTCCCCCAGGGATCTGTGCAAGGCCCACCTCAGTTTCTTCATCCCTCACATGGGATCATTACAGTGCGCTCTGCAAGGTTGTTGTGAACACGACACAGACTCAGGACAACATGGGAAGACGAGCTTCCTGTGACTGTTAGTGATTCTGAATGAATGAGGGCACATCAGCTCTTTCATCTGGATGCTTCTATTACATCCAAGCATGCGCACTTCTCTACCTGGAGCAGAGTAATCACAGATCCTGGACAAAGGAGAAGGCAGGGTGCCCACCACCTTCAGCCTCCCTCCCTAGGGGCGACACCTGGCATACCTGGGAGTCAAGGTGAGCCTGCCCACTGTTGATATCATTAGCAGTGATGAGAAAGACCTTTCCATCTTGTGGAGGCGTGGACGTGAGGCTCTCTCCCAGCCTGTAGAGGACCCACACATCGGGTCATGGATACGGGGGAAGGGGAGGGCTGGGAATGTGGACCCTCTCCAGGATGACAGACCTCCAAATGCTGATTTGGGAAAGGGCTCCCCAAGAGGAGCTGATGGACATCAGAGTTTCATTATGATGTATGTGTGGTGGGCATGTGAGGGCTTCCTCAGTCCCTCTCTACTGTATCCTTGCAGACAGGGTCTCTGAACTTAGAGTTCACTGAGTTGGCTAGACCACACTGACGTTTGACGTGAATGCTGGGGATCCATACTCAGCTCCTCATGCTTGGGGGACAAGCACTTTTCCCACTTAATCAGCTTCTCTGCCCCTTGAATTCAGATGTAACATGGTGTCCCTTCTTTGTGTGGCAACCCTGCTGCATCTTGAGTCTATTCTGGGGAACCTACTCTATGCCACACCCCATGAAGAAGGTACCACCACTGCCCCCATTTTAGAAACAGAAAATTGAGCCTCAGAGAAGTTCTGAGCACATGAACGACCCTGGCTAGTCAGGGGTTACAAAACAGTAGTAGGAGTTTTGGGGGGTTTTGATGGGGGTGGGGGCAGACACCCATCAAGTGTTTTCACAGCATCACCTGTAACTCGCTGGGCCTCCAGCTCCTGAAGAAAGGACTCCAGCCCGTGTTTTCCAACCAGTCTTCCCCCCTCAAGCAGGGCTGAACAACCCCTGGAAGATTGGCCACCTTGTCTCTGCCTCTGCCTTTGCTTCCATTGTCAGAGTCTGTGTCAATAGCTGGAAACGCAAGCGAGGCTCCAGGAGACGTCTGCCCCATCCCAAGCAGAAACCCCACAAAGGGCAGAACTCCCCCCTTCTTTACACAGAAAACAAATAGGTCTACTGGCTCCCAGGGCATGGGGGTGGGGACACAGGCAGCCAGCTGCCCTGCCTGGCCCAGGCTCCCACCCTCTTTAGCTACCCTCTTCCACCTGCCTTTCCCCCCACAAGCTGATCTGGATTCTGAGAGAACCTGGGCCTCCCTCACTGGAAAGCCCAGCAGGCTCAAGCCTCACCCTAGCTGGACCCTGGCAATTCCAGGCTGATCTCAGAGTAAGTAAGGCTCTGTCACTCTCCTAGGCACAACCCACTAGAGCTCCCTGGAGCCTCAGGCCTTGTCTTTTCATGCCCCTGGCCTTGATGTTCACTCGACCTGGAATGCCCTTCCATCTCTAGTATGCAAATGAGAATCCCACCCATTCTTGTAGTGGAGGATTTGTGGTACCCCTTTGGGCAGAACGAATAACTTTTCCTTCGAGTTACCTGGCTGTCTGAAGCCCTCACCCCAAGGTGTCTTGCTCCTGCACAGCTGGGTCTCTCTTCCAGGTGGTGGCAGCTAATATTGAAGTCAATGTGATGGGATCTCGACTCACCTCAGAGACAAGCCTCTGGGCAGGTCTGTGAGGAACTTTCTGCCCTCAGTGTGGGAGGTGTGGGTCCCTCATGAGCTGGCGCCCTAGACTGAAGAAGAAAGTGAGCTGATCACCAGGCTTCATCACTCCCTGCTTTCTGGTTGGAAATGCAGTGTGGCCAGCTGCCTCATTCCTGTCGTCAGGAATCTCCTCCTCCATGATGAACTGTACTCTCAAAAGGTGAGTCAAAAGTAAACCCTGGGCTGGACAGACGGCTTAGTGGTTAAGGTGTTGGCCTGCAAAGCAGAAGGACCCGAGTTCGATTCCCCAGTACCCACGTAAAGCCAGATGCGCAAGCATAAAGCCAGATGTGCAACTGTAAAGCTAGATGTGCAAGGTGGAGCATATGTCTGGAGTACATTTGCAGTGGCTGGAGGGCCTGGAGCACCCATTCTCTCTCTCTCTCAAATGAATAAAGAATATATATTAAAGTAAAACTTTCCTTCCTTCCTTTCTTCCTTCCTTCCTTCCTTCCTTCCTTCCTTCCTTCCTTCCTTCCTTCCTTCCTTCCTTCCGTTGCTTCTTGTTGCATATTTTGTCACCGCAAGAAGAAATGTCACTAATACACCTTGCTTCTGACATTTGGGCAGCCGTAGTCATTGGTGGCTTTCACTTCCAGTATCTTCAGGGGTGGCTCTCTTGATCAGAGAGGATGCCACAGAAGCCCATGGGGTTTCCTGGTGCCTGTCAACTGTAACTAATAACTACAGCCTGGGCCTCAGTCCCACAGACCTTCTGTTTCCTGGAAAGGCTGGATTTAGGACTGGCACTTGACCTTCACCTGGCTCCATGGACAAACACACACTATTTCCAGGATCTTCTTCCATCCTCACCCCTACCCTGCTCCAGGCTGGGCGAATGAGCCTTGGGCAGAAGTTCTCTACTCCTGGGTCTGCCCGCCTCCTCTTTAACTGGAATGCTGGCTCAGGTGTCTGAAAGACCAGATCTAGAACATGAAGGAGGAAATTCCCACCAACTATGCCATTGACCAGAATACTAAGCAGAACCAGGCTTGGGGTGCCCCACGCAGGCAGCCTGAAGTGGAGGGGGTGCTTTCGACCTCAGGGCAGACCAGCATCCTGGAAGAGAAGCAGGCCTGGAATCCCCCATTTTCCCTAGCCATGAAGAGTTGGTTACCCCTGAAGTAGGAGTGCTCTTTGTGGGATTAGAGCACCCAAGTCTTGGGTTCTTATCCATGTCAACAAAGAACTGAGAACGTGGACTCGGAGTAGGGTATATTATGAAATTTATTTTAGGGAGAGTTGAGATAAAGAAGGAAGGGAAGCAGACAAGTGCCCAACCAAAAGGAAATTCTTCCCCTTCTCAGGCTGGTGGGAAGGGTGAGAGGAGACTGAGAAAAAACATAGAGAAGAAGGGGCCAGGAAGGTGAGAAAGAGCTCAAGAGGGGCCAGAGAGAGTTTGCACTCATGTTTCAGGCCATTCATACAACTCTGGCTTCTAATTAGAATGATCCTCATCTTCAGGCTCAGGTGTGTAAGGGAGGGACTTGATTGGTGGGCTCAGGAGGCTGACTCAGGAAGGGCCAGCCCCCAGGTGTTAAGCCAGGGAAAAGTACAGGAAGAAGCAGGAAGTCATCTTGGATGAGACTGAATCAGATGTGGGTTTTAGTCTTACCAGAGCGGGTGAGGAGGTTTGCATGCAAGTTGCAAAGCCCACCTGTTGTCTGCGGAGCCCGCCTCTTGTCATGAGGATCACTACCATCCAGCAGGTCCCAGCCACCATCAAGTGTCCACTAGATGATGACAGTTGCCCAGTGAGGCCTGTGTTTCCCTCCTGATACCCTCCCCCCAGTCTCCCAATGGGAGGCAGGACCATCATTGCTTGCTCTAAGCTCTGTGCTCCTGGTTTCTGTCTGAGATAAGCTCAGGTCTTCTTGATTTGCCCCTGGGTACAGGCTCACTCCATTTGCCTCCTCCTCTGTGACAGACAGGACTTCATGCTAGAAGAATCTTTCCCCAACTCCCACTGAATGAAGGCTTTCTCCATTCATTCATTCATTCCCTTCTTTCTTTTTCTTATTTTCTCTTTTATTTATTAATTTTCAAGGAGAGTGTGCATGTGTGTATGGGCATGCCAGGGATTCTGTCCATTGCAAATGAACTCCAGATGCATGCACCACTTTGTGCATCTGGTTTTATGTGGGTACTGGGGAATTAAACCCAGGCTGGCAGGCTTTGCAAGCAAGCATCTTTAACCACTGGGCTATCTCCCCATCACTTCCTCTTTCTTTCTTGTTCCTGCTAAGATCTTTTTTCCCAGCCAGACTTGGCCTGGTCACCCACTGAAGTCAACCCCACGTTGGCCCACCACCCGGGACCCTCTCCACCACTTTGTGCTCTTCAGGTATGGATATTCCTTTCGGCATGGAACTCACTCAGGTTGGTTGCTTCTGTCTGCCTTCCACCCTGGCATGTCAACCCACAATGCCAAGGCCTCTGCCACCACCATGTTTATTGCTGTAGCCCTAAAGAAGGGTCTTGTCGTGGAAGGATCCACTCAGTTCATATGTGTGGGCTGAGGCAGATCTGTGAATGTGGAGGTCAGCAACCCCTGCATCACTGAGTGGGTAAGAATGCAATCAGTCCATTAGGGACTCAGCGCAGAGCCTGGCCCTTGGTAAGTGCTGGAGGGTGTTCTCCTGATGACAGTGGACAGGCTTGGATGACAAAAGTCACTAAGGGGCATTCCCAGGAGAAGGGGGAGGAGGAGGGGTTCCTACCTCTTCCTTCCTGTTTGGGGATAGAGAGTGGACCCATTCCTGAGTGGGACGTCAGTAGCCCTTCTCTCCAGCTGCCTTTTTAGCCTGTCTATCCAAGAGCATGGTGGATGGGAGCTCCCCAGCTTGAGACGGAGGACAGCCCTGCCTGAAGAAACGCAGAGGTGTGCTTGTTTAGAGGAGCGCACAGAGACCCCGCATGGGGAAGGATCTGACTGGGTTACTGAGGCCTTGGCTGAGCCCAACCTGCCTGTCTCTTCCTCCAGCAGCTGCGTGTTCAAAATAATCCCATTCGGCAAAGGACTCTCTTTCTTTCTTTTTATTTTTATATTGTTTTTGTTATTTATTTGCAAGGGGAGAGAGAGAGAGAGAGAGAGAGAGAGAGAGAGAGAGAGAGAGAGAGAATGTTAGGTCCTCTTGGCATTGTAGTTGAACTCCAGACACATGCACCACCTTGGGCATCTGGCTTTCCATGTGTACTGGGGAATTGAACTCAGGCCATCAGGCTTCACAGACCAAGTGCCTTTAACTGCTGAACAATCTCTCCAGCCCTCTTTTTATTTTTTAATCTTATTATTTGTGGTGGTTTGAATAAAATTCCCCTCATAAACTAATGTGTTCCGAATGCTTGGTCCCCAGCTGATGGCATTTTGGGAGGTAGAGCCTTGCTGAAGGAGGTGTTTTGTTGGGGGTAGCCTTACGGTGTTACAGCCAGGTTCCCCCTGCTAGAGCTCCGTTCGCTCTCCTGCCGCTGTTGTCCACCTGCTGTGGCAGAGGTGATGTCCAGTCTCTGCTCATGCCATGCTGTCCCCTGCCATCATGGAGCTTCCTCTCGAGACTGTAAACCAAAATAAACCCTTTCCTCCTGTCAGCTGTTTTTGGTTGGGTGCTTTATCCCAGAAACAAGAATGTGAGACAACATTATTTATGTGTGTGTGAGTGTAGGCACAAGCATGCCAGGTCAGACGACAACTTTTTGGGTGAGTTTTCTGCCTTTCTATTCATTTGAGGCAACATTCCTCACTCTGGATTCTCACTCTGCTGTCATTGGGCTTCCAGGAAATTCTGTCTCTGCCTCCCATAAGGATTCTGGGATTCAGGGCTTCTGGCTCTTTATGATGGGTCCTCCAGGTTGAGCAGTGACCGCTTTATCCCCTGAGCCATCTTCCCCATGAAGAAAGAAAGAACCTTCTAGAAAGTCAGCTGATGGAATGTGTTGACATGGAAAGCCTTACTCAGACATTTTCAATCTCCATCGGGTTGGGTTTGTACTAAATCATCTTGGCTGCAAAGAATAGAACGATACAAAATCAAAAGACTCTTGGAAAATCTGGAACTTATTTGCATTTTTCATTTCAACAGATATTTATTGAAGACCTATTCTCTATAAGCCTGGGAGACATAAAGACCAAGACACATTTAAGAGCTCTTCAGTGAGGTTGGGAGAGGGGACATGCAGTAAAAGATCACTAGGGTTGAGCTGGGATGTAGTTCAGTGGTAGAGCACTGGTCTAGTACATATGTGTGAGGCCCCGGGCTCCACCCCAGCACCACAAACAATGTGAACAACAAACAAACAAATAAAAAAAACAAAGCTCAGTGATCAAATTCACACAAATAAATTGCAAACCTATGTCCTCGTAAAAACCTGCAGGTAGATGTTACTTGTATTTAAATGTTTCAATTTTTTATAGTTTCCTAAACCTGGAAACAGTCAAGAGATGAATGGAAACCCGAGAGCAAGGTGGCATATGCCTTTAATCCCAGCATTTAGGAGGCAGAGGTAGAAGAATCATTGAGAGTTTGAGACCACCCTGAGACTTCGCAGTGAATTCCAGGTCAGCCAGGACTAGAGTGAGACCCTACCTCAAGAGAGAGAGAGAGAGAGAGAGAGAGAGAGAGAGAGAGAGAGAGAGAGAGAGAGAAGAATGGATACACCGTGTTACATACAAGTAAGAGAATATTGTTCAGGGGTGAAAAAAATACGATCCTTGAACAGAAATTGGGGAAACCTAAATTCAAATTACTGAGCATGGCGGCCAGTCTGAAAAGTCTGCAGACTAAGTGACATTCCCGAAAAAACCACGGAGACAGCAACATGATCAGGGATTATCAGGGGTTGAAGGAGCGAAGAGATGTGGTGGAGCACAGCAGATTTGGGGGAGCAGTAAAACTGCTCTGTGTTGTACTGGTATCCACTGTATAGCACATTTCCTGCCTGAGACGTGCTTGTCAAACCATAGGCGATGTCATTATGTGCCTGTAAAACCCACAGAACACACAATACCAGAAGTACTCCTAGAATTTAAGCTATGGACACTGGGTGACAAAGGGGGACCAATTCATATTTCTGGATTGTAAGTGGTTCAGGAAGAATCCAGAAGCAGTCAGCCAGAGCTGGAAGCCCAGTCCCTGGTACTGCACAGCTTCTGGTAATGAACCCATAGGCTCTGCTTTCCTGTCTATAAATCAGGGTTGACAGAAAAACCCTCCTCAAGCTCAGGGTCAAGAGAAGTGCCTAGCACAGAGCGGTGCCCTCTAGGAATGGAAAGAATGAATTAGCATGGATATTGGTGGTTTGGAATAGGGGAAGATTGGAGGTAGACAGAAACAAGTGGAGGGCTAAGAGGAAAGATGGTGCCTGGTCCTTCCCATGAGCCTCTCAATCTTTACCCCTGAGGCCAACAGTTCTGCCCAGAGAACCACCACTCCCCATGGGATCGCATGGCTGGCAGAGGGGAACTGATGTGATCATCATTTGTGGTCTTCGGCAGCCTCTGTCAATGGTGACATGATCTGTTCTTCAAACATGCCAAGCTCTGTCTGTGAGTTTTCCAATGAGGCCACTTCCATTTATCTGGTCTCCTCAATTGGGCCACAGAGAGTCAAACTGGCAGCCAGGCAGGCAAGTCCATGAGTCTGGCTTCTGGGATCCAATTTCTACCTCTCCGTTCACTTGGACATGGGTTCCAGCAAATGCAGGAAGTCACTCCGACCTCTGAGGATGTTGAGTGAGGTTTTGTCAGCACCACACTACTCAGAGTTGTATCATCCAAGTCATCAGCAACCATCCGGGAACCTGGGGCAAGGAGCATGAGATATGGTATGCAGGCCAGAAAGGAATGTGCACCATTTTTGAAAGCCATTCCTTAACATCTTTAAATTTCTTTTTTATTTTATTTTATTTCTTATTCCTTAACATTTTGATACTCAAAATTTCAGAGCCAGGGACCCCTTGACACCCATTGTCACCCTAGGTAGGGCATAATGAGAGTTAATTAATGATAAGTTTATTGTTTATGGCTTTTCTCCAAACCCATCAAAAGCAGAAATGAGGCTTGGAGTATCTGTGTTCCAGCGGCTAGCACACAACACACACACACACACATATGCAAAGAACACTTGCTGCTGGTGGGGATGGGTTTTGGGAGGACATTTTTTCTTTACCCCCTGTGCACAGCCAGATGAGGAAATATTGGAAGAGAGAGAAGACAAGAAAGACACGAGAGAAGTAGACACAATCTATTATGGTTTGAATATGAAATGTCCCTCACAAGCTCATGTGCTGAACCTTTTTTCCTTAGCTGATGACACTATTTATGGAAGATTCTGGAAACTTTGAGAAGTAGGAGCTGGTTGAAGGAGTAAGTCACCAAGGGGCAAGTTTTGGGGGATATCTTGTCCCCTATCTCCTTCCTTTCTTTCTCTCCCTATATTGTAGGCAGTTCCATGTTACTGGGATGAACATACAAACCAGACAGAGTTTAGAAGAGGAAGGGATTTATTTCAAGCTTCCAGACCCAGGGGAAGTTCCATCGATGGCAGAGAAGCTGCTTCCATACATCCATGCAGAGAGAAACAACCAGACATCCAGCAAACACCGAAAGCAGCAAGCACGAACAGGTAGCAAACCACGGGGACCCCTCCAGAGCTCACACTACTAGGCATGCCTTTGGGCTAGAAATCAGATCTGCCCCCAAACATACTTTAGGGCTGGACTCCAGGATTCCCCCCAAAAATGATACCTCCTCCAGCCATTTGGCTAGAGATCCAAGTTACAAGATTTAATAAAACACCTGAGTCTATGGGGGACATACATTCAAACTATCACACCCTATTTCCTATCCACTTCGAGGTGAAGAAGGTGAAGAGACCCCTGACACCATAATGTTCTGCTTAAGCAAATGGGGCCAAACAACCATGGATGGAACCTCTGGAGCCATGAGCAAAATAACACATTCATCCATATTTCACATGTTGGTCCAGCCCTGTGGACCGGTATGAGGCTAACCAGATTCTACTGTGGCTGGAAAAGGCATGCCCTTCCCTTGGTCAAAATTCCCCCAGTCTCTCCAGTACCTGTGCCAGGAATTCATGGTCTGATAACCATCAAAATGGCACATAGGTAATCTGTAGGTTCTTTCCATGCCTTCCAACTATTTGGCTGTTACCTGGTACCATGATACTGTTCCATGTGCCAACCTAAAACGGAATCATATCCATTTAGACTTTACCTAATTCTATTGTTTTAGAGGGTAGGCCACCAGGGCTGTGGGTTTGCTACCACTCCAGGTATTCACAGTACCTGAGGGAAGCAGATAACAAAAGTATAAACATACAATACAATCCATCTCATCTAGAGCTAGTGGTCAGCTAAGCACCCAGGGAAAGTGTTAAGGTCTGAGGCCAGAGAGGTCAGATCAAGAGGTGGGGACCAGTGAGAGGCTTCTTTGCAGAGGACCACTATCCTTGGAGGCCCATTAAGGGTCCAGCCAATTTATTCGCCAACCGTGCCCACACTCCCACCTCCCCCCTCTTCCCTACCACCCCTTGGCATTTGGCACAGGCTAGAATTTCTGCCTGTGTGTAGTCCTTAGGGAATGACATCATAACTGCTCTCTGCAATGGTTGGCTCAGTTCAGAAAGAAAGGGTTCAAAGGTAACTCAAGAGAATCAAGGGTGGGAGGTAGCCCCAAGTCCTTCTCACAATCTAGCAAAGAGGTGAAGGTTCTGGCATGCCAGACTGAATCTCAAGGGCACAGGGGGCTGCTGAAGTGTTTGTTGTCTTTCCTTGCCCTCTCCTCTCCTCCCCTCCCCTCTCCTCTCTTCTCTCCTCTCCTCCCCTCCCCTCCCCTGCCCCTCTCCTTCCCT